>SNQJ01S0064594.1:20903-38757 GCA_010110895.2 Picea sitchensis
TTGAAAATATTTGCAAGTTTTAATTCAAGTGTTCTTATGCAAATGGATCAATTTGCAAACACAACTTTTATAGAAATTACACATTCAAGATGCATATAATTAGCAACAAATAACAATGAATAGAAAACACATAACACAACAAATGATAAAGGAGTTCACCCCTCTCTTGGGCTACATCTCCTGGTCTAGCTTCCAATGGATATTTTGTATTATTTTCTCAAAGTGATAAAATATGTGCTTTACAATGCTTAAAATTCCAAATAGATGGCTCCAATGGCTTTAGAACGTCCAAAAACCCCTAGCTGGGATTTTTTGGCACCTGATTTGGCCAAAAATTGAAGAAGATAGGCTTCCTGGAAGTTCCCCTTCAAACTTGTTGTCTATGGATCGCCAAAATGCACCTTTGCCTTCTCAATCTAGCCTCTACGCTCATATTTGTGTTAAAACCTAGCACTGGGTGCAACCGCAAAATGATGCGAACTGTAGGACGGTTAGGGTGCGCCTAGCCCCTAACCGCCAAAATCATGGACATATGGGTCACCATGTGACCACACACACATACAAAAAGGCCAAGGTTTAGACTCTATGGAAATGCGCCAAGTGTCAAGTGCGCGGGCCCCGATTTCATTTGAAAAATGCACGTGGAAATGGTTATATGGGGGATATGTATATGACCGGGGGTCGGGGCTAAGCCCCGACCCAGACCATGCCCAACCATTACATATTACAAATTCAAATAAATTTTAAAACGTTTATATAATAAGAACCAACGGTTGGCACGCTGGTTGGGCAGCCCTTCCCAAAGCTCTTCCCCTACCCAAAGGTCGTGGGGTCGAGTCTTGACGACTACACAAATTTTAAACCATAGCCAAGGTGACACGTGGTGGCCCTTGTTTTGGCCATGTGTCACCAATCCATTCGCCACCAATGCCACGTGTCAAGAAATGATTCGTCGTCCAACTGCTAACCAACACCTGCCATGTGTCACATGGCCCTGCCAACTCAGCATCTGCCACATGTCGTACAACTCTGCCACGTCAGCATCCATACAGACTGTACGGATTGTACAGTTAGCACATTGTTTTTTGCATGTTTGATGATTTGAACAGAACATGATATCTCACTCATCTGACGTCCGTTTGAACCCAAACAAGTTGCATTGGGTTCATGATGATGAGGCCTACGCACCCGTTCGATTTGAAGCGATTCCAAGAACTTTGAATTTTGAGCAAAATTTGATCCCATGGATCACGAAATCTTGCTAGACTATAGAGTACTCAACTTTTGCTGTGAACAAGGGCATGGACATGACATGATGCCTTGAACCCTCCATCATGGATAATCCATGAATCATTAAAGTAAGTCATGCGAAATGACGATATTGAAAGTATTTCAGCCTTAGGCTGGTCGGAGAAAACCGATATCATTTTGACATTGCCAGAAGGAGGCAGGTAATTGAAAGTACCCATGAGAGGTGGGAAAAAACCAACCCCCACATTGACGATGTTGGGATATGGTTTATCAATCATCGAGACCGTGGATGCCCCCAATGAAGGGACAGGTCTTGAGAAGGACAACTGATCAATGATCACGATTCATCCCTCATGTGGAAACAATAAGACTTGAAAAACTATGGCGAGCAATGCATGCATGGAATATGTCCAACTCCTTGCTAACAGGAGGTTGTAGTCAAGAGGTGAATCGACTACTTCAACTTCGACACACATGGTCTTCCCTCCTAACTATATGAGGAAAGAAGGAATCATTCAATGTGGTCTGAAAGAACGA
Source organism: Picea sitchensis (assembly GCA_010110895.2). Lineage (NCBI taxonomy): Eukaryota > Viridiplantae > Streptophyta > Pinopsida > Pinales > Pinaceae > Picea > Picea sitchensis. The sequence continues at coordinate 22,692 of SNQJ01S0064594.1, forward strand.
CTGTTGAAAGATGTAAGAAGAGTAGGTGAAGGAGATAGAATGGGTTGGCCAATTTTGTTTCAACACGCCAATGACATCACACATGTCAAGGCGCCCTCATAAACCACTGTATGGAAAACATTCTAGGTAAAATATTTTGTGGGGTGAGCCACTACTATCTGAAATGCGACATGGTATGGGAGACGAGGCTTCAAGTCAGTTGTATCAACCATGATAGTTCCCAGATTTCATTTCTTAGCAGATCCTAAGGCATCCAACAAAGCCTTTCTTTGTGAAGGGAAGCTCTGGAGGACCTAAAAAGAATACATTGCGCAAGGGGTTTGTGAAAAACACTCCACCACAGAGTAGTTCTGGGCGGCCCTTGTGTTTGGATTATGCGAAGCCTTTTTGAATGCCCCTTTCGGGATGTGTTTCAATGTTTCTCCCATTGTTCTCTCGATTTGGAGGGGAACATATGGGTTTTCGGCCTCTTTACCCATTTCAACAGTACTTGGCATAATGTAATCATGTGCTCTAGCAGCTATGTGAGATTCTCCTTTCAACATATAGATATTCAAGGTCGATGGATTACTAGACGATGAAGGGGGTCCCTGATTGCCCCCATCCGGTTCACAGAGGCTTGAGTTAAATTTTTCCCATGAGGAAATGGGTTCATTAACACTATAGGCTGCTGCTGCACCAAAAATTTTTGGGCCTCCGCGAGTCGAGGGTACAGGTGAGTCAGGTGATCCTCTGTGCAAAGGTTGCATGGATACTTCAACTTATTTCTCTCTATGTTTCCCCCGCCAACATTATTGGTAGGTTTCTTATCCCCCTTACCCTTATTTCACTATTGTTTCTTCCCTTCGGCCTGCTAGTTGGATTTTGGGTACGTCGATTGCACACTGTGTACATCTGATGTCTAAGCAGGGGGAGCAACCAAGCTAGGAGTTGGGCTAGCCACTGTCTGCTGTATCAACAATTGTTGCAATTGGTTTGACAAAGGATCAGTGGGCTTCGCTTGTACTAAACCAATAATGCCAACAACATGTGGTCTAGGCTTATGTCTAGTCTTATCAAGAATAGACTAGAATCAGACTAAATCAACTCTAGTTGTTGAGCTCTCATTATCACCTCTTCCTCCGAAAAGACCCTCGACATTGCTATGTCCTTGGATAGCTGGGGTACCAAAGAATTAAGGAACCATTCCAACAGGAATGCTGGTGGAACTGGTACTTTAATCAAACTCTTATGGTGCCACCATTCTCATATCTGATTAGAGATATGGTCATCCTTTGTCTTCTCAAAGTTGGACAATAGTTCAGTGCCAACATTAGAGCATCTTGAGCAGTCGAGATCGATGTGCCATTTCGTGGCACTCCCGATAAGAGTGCATTGAAACAGACTCAACTGAACAGAGTTGTCTCTCAAAGAGTTGGATGAGCACCATAGGTGAAATGTAGTGACGTGATCACCTGGATCTTCATTAGGCTTTCCCTCAAACTTTGGAATGTCCGAGTGAAACTTGGTTGGCATAGAAGGCCAACGTAGATCGTGACAGATTGGGTCATTCAATAATATTGACAAGTCTGGAAAATGCAAAGTTGTCAGAAACAGTAGCTTAGGTTGTTGAGTATGTATAGGAGGGAAGGAGCCTAAGATTTGGCTGGCACCAGGTTGCCAGGAAAAGTTAGGTTGTTGGCCTGGGTTTTGGTAAAAACCATGGCCTAGGCTAGCATTCAGATACTACGCTAGTTGAGACGTCATCGACTAACTCCCATAGTAGGATGTTGAGGGATGAGAAGGGATTTCTCCCGATGTTGTGTTCCAAAGGTTCTGGAAAGGGTTTCCCCCTGTCGATCAGATAGGAATAGGTACTGAGCCTTGATCGGGGTTCCATTGACCATGGAAGGGGTTACCCCTGGTCAACATCACTGACGAGGGAACTGATCCTTGCCACAAATTCCAAGGTCCTTGAGAAGTGTGTGCCCCCTGTGCAGGAATAGTACCCTGCGTAGGATTTTGTGATCCAAAACTAGGGCTTCCCCTGACTGAGACTACAATTGATGAGAATGCATTATTACCTAATGCATCGAACAAAGAGGATGACAAAGAACCCACCGACATTATACTAGAAGAAGGTCCTTGACTAACTTCTTCAAACAAGCTATAGTTTGTGTTCGTCCAGGCGGGTTTCTGAGAAGCACCACCAAGAGAGGGGAATGATGAAGGTATATGACCCCCATCGTAAGGGAAAGAATTATAGGGGGCTGAGGTGGCCCCCATGGACCCTCGTAGAGGAGAATTAGAGCTGCCTTCCCCCAGACCCATGGTCTATAGGGTGGAGTAGGTGAGGATCGAGTTCGTGTCAAAGTTGGGCATCTTGTATGAAAACAAAGGGCCTATCACACTCTGTGTAAACAATGTAGTGATCGCCACCATGGACGGAATCAAACAACTCCTTGAGGTAGAGGTGGTTGAGACCGTAGTGGCCCAGACCTGTGAAGGTGAGTTAGGAGGTGGAACGCCCCCAGTTGTGGTAGTCATAGAGGGAGTATGAGGAATCCCTAACAAAGTGGCATCATTTACTTCCATCGCTACTTGTAAGAATATTTGGTGCTCATGATACATTACCCTTGGGGGGGGAAGTTGTATCAAAAGTGGCACCGAAAATTTAGTGATCGGAGGGTTATATAGACTGAGAGCTTCTGCTCCAAGGTCAGAAATATTCGGTTCCTCTGGAGATGATTATTCTCCTCTCAGAGATGGCTTGGGTATAGTTTCCTATGGCCCGATCGCCTCAAAAGACCCTTGTTGGTCTAGTATTCTCCTTCACGGTGGCGGTGGTGGATCCAAGTTAACCAGCAATAGACCCAAAATCCTTCGCGACTGACAAAGCTCTTGATCTTCCAATCTGTGAGAAGATCAATGAAACATTAAGTATTTTGTAACGTTGAAGACCAAACATGCACTAGAAAAATTTCCTATGAGATATATCAAGCAAACCACTACAACTAGTTGGAAGAACAACTACAATAGCCAACACTAGAGAAACTTACTAGTGCAAGTGAAACTCGAACACGGAAGTGCCCTCTGGGTATACTCTGCAAAGCGTGGCCCGATTTCATCCCTAGGTACCATGGTATACCCCCAGAGTCACCTGTGTAAGTCCATAAAATCAAGGCAACTAGGTTTCCAGCTCGTGAACAAAAATGAGGCGGGTACAGTCGACAGTTGGGTGGACCGCAATGAGAAGGGTATCAACCTGAAACCTATCGAGGGTATTGAAAGCAAGTGTTATGGAATATGACTGAACACCTCAAATAGATTTGAGACCCACAAAGCTCCATGGAAAATGCGATCGACGTAATCTAAAGATAAGTCCTCTATATGCGTTCCTTTGCTACGATTGGTTCGGCTTTGGAGGGGTTATCTCTGCTACCTTTTCGCATGGGACCTCGTGTTTAACCCCTGTGTTAGAGGGGGGTCCCAGATAATTTCCACATTACTGCATTTTTTCACTCCCTAGCACAGATTCCTATGTTTGTTTTATATCCTTGAAGAGTTTCCTCTTCAACCTAAATCAGGGCTCTGAGCTAATCTAGTTGATCGACCCTACAAACATGAAAAGTATGATTAATTTTAATTAAGCATTAATTTTAAGTGGTTTATCTTAAGTCAAAGGAATATAAATTAAAGTGACAATGTTGGCATAGGGTCATACCCAGAGTTCAACGCTACAACAACGCACCAACAGAAACCTAACTACCGACCCTTTCGACAACACCTGCAAAGTAGATGAAGTCTCACTTGAGGTAGAGACAAGGGTGGTTTTAGGACTCCAGTGTCTGCAACCTTAGATGGGACACATATATGTGATTATAATCACTTAACAAAGCACTCAACATTTATATTTATCAATATTCAGTTCTTAGTTACAACACAGTTAAACCCTAATTACAGCACAACACAGTATTCAACCATATCTAGCATCTAACAACACTTAGCATGACATAACATATCATGTATTAATAGATTCAACACTAAGCACATGTATATCAGGAGGATCTAACATCCATCCATATTATTAAGCACTAAGAATCGACAGATCATTCATCTATATTAAATCACTAAGCACATTAACATATAAGCACATCAACACATTGCGCAAAGAAGAGAAACACAACATGTACGTGGTTCACCCCCACCCTGGGGCTACATCCACCAACTCTTCTCTCCTTTATTAGCTTCTTTAATAGGTTACATGCACAGATCCTAAAAATCCTTACTCTACAGAGGACATGATATCTACGCAACTCACTAGATCCTCCTTCCTTGAGTAGATCTAAGCACATGGCCTTTTACAATGACTTGCACTTAGCTTTGCAAGTCTCAAACAATATGAACAAAACACTTACAACCCTTGATCACATAGATCCAATTATATCACTGAGAAACTTGTTCTTCTATATCCTCACTACATCGCCTAGCATCTATTTATACATACAAAATAGGCCTAAGCATGGGTGAACCCATGGGCCAATATTCCCATACCCGTTACATAATCCCAAATCCAAAAAAGGGTCCTAAAAGAAGTTGAGATCCCACGATCTACGCTTCATCTTGTGCTCTGCCTTCGACATCCTTTCGAAGTCCCAAAATCCGGTCAAACATGACCAAGAATCCTCAAAACTTGGTCAAGGCCCAATAGGCCCCCAACACTCACCTGTGACTCGTCCCGAATCACTCTGATCTGACTAGTCTCGCGTCAAAATAATCGAGCTTGGCTCAAGATGATTTGAATTGTTGTTGTTCTACAACCTCTTTTTCAATTAACTATTGTATGACTTCTTCATTGAAAGGTCCTTCGAGGCACTATTCAACTGCAGTGACAACTTGCTCTAGCTCCGCTCCTCGACCTTCGATTTTTGTGAACAGTTGGTAAGCCTCATCTTGTACAGGTTGGAGTCTCTGAGTTACTTCCATAACTATGCTCTGAACAATATGGACCTGATTTTGGGCAGTACACTGCTCTTGGGATTGCTTCATTCTTTCCATGGCTGACAGGGGCTTCAATTGTGCCTATATTGTCCTTGCTTGATACTTCGCTTCCTGGAGATGTGACTCCAGTGCCTTTAATTATGGATCCTTAGTGATTTATTCATACTTTTGGCCACTGTGATCACTCAGTTTCTTGCATTCCAGGGCAAGGACTTTTATTCTTTCAACTGCGCTTTGAGTAGTTGCTTCCCTTTGGTCCCTTACATCCTGTGGGGTGTCAGGTACAGTGCAGAGCTCTAAATCTGTTATTCATTGTTGTAGTTGTTGGAAAGCTTCTGTGAGATTCTCTACTTGATGCATGACTCAGTCTTCAGCCTATAGCTCTAAGCCTGTCACAAATAAGAGGAATTTGTGTACTGCTTCTTTTACTTCGAGCTGCTATGTGAACAAATTTTCTTTCTCTTGCTGCATCTGTGCTTTCTCTACTTCAAACTTGACCTAGAGAGCAACCTTCTTCTATTCTGCAATTCAGCGTTGTTCTAAAATATCGTCTTGTACTTGTTTCAAGGTCTGGGTAACTTTTTCTACTTCTTCTTGTTCTCGATAAAGACAAGCTTCGAGCACATCAACTAATCAACAGTGTTGGGTTGGCTCATACCCCAACTCTGGTTCTCCTGATGACAGGGGCGTAGTGGACACTGCGCGGCTGAACTAAAGTGCCTGTTGTACCCCTCATAACTTGACCTTAAGTTTGTAATACATTTCCTCCTTATTATCTTCTTGTTTCTCCACAATTTCCAGTGAAGCATCGTTGAGGGCTGCTATGATGAATTTGAAGCCATGAGTAGTAAGCATGGTCTTCATCTTGATCTCGATGGATCTCGATTTCTTCTAGGAAGAAGTATTCGGGGGAGAAACCTTCCTCTTATTTAGGGGATCGGTCTCATCTCTCAGCAATGTTACTTTTCCTTGATTTTGTTTAGCTCCTGTACCATTTATGTCTTCTACTTCATCATCACCCCCTCGGTCAGGTGATACTGAAGCAGTCTTCCCTGAAGCATTGCTTAATTCTTGTACTTCTTTGGTCTTCCTCGTTTTACTAGGTCTGGGTGTATCATGCATAGTTTCTAGGCTTTCAGGGTCAGACATCTCTACAGGGTCTACTGGACTAAGGAGGTCTGTCGATCAGTCCTTCATGATCTCCTCAAGATCCTCTTTCGTGAGCTTGTAGTACGACTGCAATTGCTCCTTGTTTTCATCGGCTCACGCTGTAAGGTAGAAGAAGTGTCGATATACGTAAAACTTCATCGGAGGTCAAAATATCTGTAAGGTGTTCAGAGTCATGTGAGGTTCTGCTTCTATGGATCTCTTTAGTTGAAGGTAGTACGTATGAAAAACAACATTCGATTGCCACTGTTTGTTCATATAACTCGGTACCAAAGGGTAGTGAACTTTGCAGCAAGCGGTTCAAATGGTTCAATAATTGGGAAGGTCACACCTTCCAGCATCTCCTAGGGAACAAAGGCGATAAGAATCAGGAGCTAGTTGAAATGAAACTTGTAGCCCTGATCCTGGGCTTCACGGAAGTCTAGCTCTAGCTGATTCACCAGGTACTTCACCCAGTTCATCTGCAAACCTTCTACGCACTTCCCCGCAAGGTCAACAACAAATTTTGTGACCTACGTAGGTCTGTTCTTTCTTACTAACTTTCCCGCAATTAACTGACAAGTGAGGTGCACTGTGCCATTCTGGATGGAGGCTACATTGTAGCGTCGCATTCCCTTTTCGACATCTCCATACATATCCTTGATTTTCTATGCTAGTGCGCAATATGTGGTTTTTCCTGGATAGAACTCCTTTGGATCGGGTCCTTGCATACTCAAGCCTATGATCTTATGGATCAACGTCGGGTCGACTGTAATACGACGGTCTCTCCATAGGTAGCTACCATGATAACATGAAAATAATAACTTGACATAAGCATTCACTTCCTGGTGCCTTCCAAAGTGTGGGATCTTCATGACATTTAGCAGAGTGGACTGCGTGAGGTTCATCATCCATGGCTGAGGGATTATATTTGAGTTCTTCCCCTTCATCTTGGTCAGGTACTTATACGAGGCAAGCATACTGTAGTTTTTTGTGATCTCCAAGGTTGAAGTCACTAAACTTCAATGTTGTGATCTTATCCTACTATGCGTGAACTACGCGTATCCCCTTCAAGAGGTACACAATAATCATGGTGTACTCAAATTCTCTTGGTACACTATCTTGGCTCACTGCCTTGGCTAGAGGTGGGATGTAATCCGACAATATGGATGGGATCAACTTCACATTGGCTAGGTCATATCTATATTTGGTTCTCTTTTCTACTGATGGTCGTGATGATCCAGCTCAGCGAGTAGTCGACGAAGAGGCTTGCAGTACTCTCTTCTATGATGCTTGAATACTTGTAGACATCTCTCTTTCAAACATTACCCTTTCAGTCATTAGGTCAATAAAAAATTCTTCGACAATTTTCTCTGCAACACTAAGCTCATTCGACATGCACGCTCATGGTTGAATGTCTCCGGTTCGAAGAGTAACTGTTCGATGCAATGGAGTAGATGGCACTAACACGGTGGTCATTGTGTGGAATCAACTATGCTGCGAGATTTGATAGTCATGATTGTAAAAATTGTTCTCGTTGCATGGTACGACAAGATAAATAGATAACTCGACAACAAATCTCTTGCAATGGGCGAGAAGCCTTCATTAACTCAGTTCTGTCCATTGTGGTGTGGTACTAACGGTCCGGTGGTGAACTTTCTGACCATAAATTCCTTTCTACCCATTCGGGCTGTCGGTCAAACGATTATATTGTCTCTAACGGCTATATTGATTTTCCATGGCGAAGTGCCATGTGACATTGTTTTGATATTCCGACGAAGATCCAATTTTGCAAATTTTCCTTATGCGAAGTTCCCTCGAGAACCTTCTGTAACTTTTCAATCTTAGCTCTCCTCTTACTTATTTTTATATCCTTGTTTCTAGTGAGCTTCGTCTCAAAATTCATTTTCCCATTCTGATTCTTATCTTCTTTTGGCAGAGTAACTTTGCGCTATTGAGGTTCCTTCCTAGAAATCAAGGGTAATACTTCATCTGTATCTGGAATAGGTACTTCAGTCTTCCGTGGGTCTTCTAGTGTTCTTCCTACTTCAACATCCAAATCTCTGGTTTGAAATAGCTTCTCCTGGTTCTCCTGTTCTTCAATCAATTGTGCAATCCTCATAGTAATGAATTCTTTTAACTCTTGCTTCTTCTGCTCTAGGATTTCCTCTTCTTTTCTTCTGGCCTGATCTTTTTCAATCCAAGGTTTTCCTAATAACATATCAAATGGAACACTATTCTCAATAAATTTAACAACTTCAAATTCTTCCTTTGTCAAAGTTCCATTGGCACTCATACATATCCTGATAAGTCTTCCACATAGGGTTATCAACTTTCCTCTGAATAATCCTATTCCTCCCAATAAAGGAATCATAGCAGGCTTTCCTAGAATTTCCCAAGTTATTTCGGTCATGATATTCACCAATGTTTCCTCATCCATAACATAGTCAATGTCAAAGTCTCCTATTCTTGCTTCAATGTACTCTTTTTCTTTAAATACCTCTGATAAACTAACATGTCAGTGATCATTCAAGGTTTCTTTCATCTGTAGTAATTCTTTTTTAGATCCTCTCTGGGGTTCTGTCATAATCTCAGTTTTTGTATCTGCCTTAGGGTTTTCTTGGTTCATATTCATTTTTTCCACCTTAGCAATCATTCTAGGGAAATACAATACTTCATGGTCCAGAGCTTTGTAGCAGAGGCAACTAGGTCTCTTTCCAGGGCATTCCTTATCTAGATGTCCATGTCTTTTGCAACTATAACAAAGGGTTAATCCTCTCTTTCTTTAAATGATCCCTAATCTTTCCTGTACTGCATGCTAGGATCATAGTAGCTAACCTACAAAAAAATATTTCTAGGATCCTGCATCCATTTGTTAGTCCAAAAATTCTCTCTATGCATAGGTATAACATATCTTTCACTATTCTTATCAGATCTACTCATATCAAATCTTCTTTCTTCTATCAGTGCCCTAGTTTTCAAGCTAGGATAAATCTTATCAAACATACCTAGATCCATACTTTAGAAACAAAAAATTCCACTAATCTTATCTTCATCAGTGCACAAAGTTTCCAAATCTGAAAACTTTTCACTTTTCTTACCGTTATTAGAGCACAAAGCGTTCAAATCTTACCTCTTTTCTTCATATTAGACTTCTTTCTTTAGCACAAAGCTTCACAACTCAAGTAGAATACTGTGCACTAGAGAGACATATATATGTACAAAGCTCTCAAAATTTCAGGTCAGGTCTTTGCACAAAGCTTCCCCTTCCTCAATTCCCAACAATCATAGTTTTAGGTCAGATCTTCCCACAAAGCTTCCTCTTCCTTAGTTCCCAACAATCACAGTTTTAGGTCTCGTCAATGGAACCATTTGTTGGCACAGGGGCAGACCTAGGGTTCAATGCTACAACAACACACCAACAAAATCCTAACTATCGACCCTTTCGAAAACACCTGTGAAGTAGATGAAGTCTCACCCAAGGTAGAGGCAGGGGTGGTTACATGAATCCAATGTATGCAACCTTAGATGGGACACATATCTATGATTATAATCACTTAAAAAAGCACTCAACAATTATATTTATCATTATTCAGTTCTTAGTTACAACACAGTTAAACCCTAATTACAACACAATGCAGTATTCAACTAGATCTAGCATCTAACAACACTTAGCATGACAGAACAGATTAGATCTTAACAGATTCAACACTAAGCACATGTATATCAGGCAAATCTAACATCCATCCATATTATTAAGCCCTAAGCATCAATAGATCATTCATCTATATTAAAGCACTAATCACATCAACACACTGCACAAAGTAGAGCAACACAACATGTATGTGGTTCACCCCCACCCTGGGGCTACGTCCACCAACACTTCTCTCCTTTATTACTTCTTCAATAGGTTACATGCACAGAGCCTCAAAAGCCTTACTCCATAGAGGATAGGAGATATGCGTAGTTTTCTAGATCCTCCTTCCTTGAGTATATCTAAGCACACAACCTCTTACAATGAATTTCACTTAGCTCTACAAGTCTCACACAGTATGCACAAAGCACTTACAACCCTTGATCACACATATCCAATTCTAGCACTTATCCACTTGTTTTTATATATCCTCACTACATCACCTAACATCTATTTATACATACAAAATAGGCCTAAGCATGGGTGAACCCATGGGCCAATATTCCCATACCCATTACATAATCCCAAATCCCAAAAAGGGTCGAGATCCCGCGATCTCCGCTTCAACTTGCTCTCTGCCTTCGATAGCTTGTCGAAGTCCAAAAATACGGTCAAACATGACCAAGAATCCTCAAAAATTGGTCAAGGGCCAACATATGGTGTTTTTAAAGAGACGAAATAGAAGAACAAATGCTGGAAACAAAATTACTTCTTCTTCAACAACAAAGATTTGCAAATTGAAAACTCTTTAACCAACTTTTCTAACTAACGTTTCTTTCTAAGATGTTTTAAAATAAAAACTTAAAATTGAATTTCTCTTGACTACGAGCTACTTAAAGTCATAAGTATTTAGTAAATAACTTAAGAAAACACTCTTCTTCCTGAAAAGTAAAGACAACTAACATAACTACTTAACCAAACAATAAACTGAAATATATGTATATATATTTTATCTTACGCTTCAAAATAAGAAACTTGAAAATGAATTCTTTTCTTTTCTTATAAAGAAAGTAAAAGGGAATAGTAAAGACAAGACAAGACCCAAGAAACTGACTCCAGGTCTACTACAGATCGCAGGGAGTCACTCAAAGAACCACCAAGGCTTAAATAGAAAAGACTCACAGACTCATAAAAAAAAACACTTTCAACGAAAACACAAGCAATCATTAAAAGATAAATAAATTGACATCAAGCCGAGGCTCAAAGACTATAACTAGAGAGACTAGGACTAAATCAAGAAACTCCTGAGAAGTTCGACTTCAATCAGGGAAGAGGATGACTACCTCTTATTGAGAAAAAGGCTTCTTGACACAGGCACACTACTGACACTTAATTAGCCTATGTATGTACGTGGGTTGTCCAAAGGTAGGGTGTGTATGTACACATGCAGACCCACTGAAGGCCGTGTACACTTCTGTAACTTCTCAAAAAAAGAAGGAAAACCAATAGTCAAATATGACAAGGAAGGGAGTATTGGTATGGAAGACCAGAATCCCTTAAAGACTCAGTAACTTACATATAACTCAAAGAGGCAATTAAACCAATTAAAACACCCAAAAGGATCCCTAAAAACCCTAGAGGCTCCCCAGTATGATCGCCAGTTCTGATATAGTGGGAAAACCCTCCTACGGACTACACTAGTGTTCTAAAGTGCAGGCAAAGCTAACCATCTAAAGTCTCCTACTTTTAACAACTATCCCAACAACACCCCACATTCATGCATAAAGTACAAAGTATAGGGATCCAATAGTCTTACCTTAAACTCTGCATCTGATGTTGATCCCTTTGCGTACGATTGCTCCTTGACTGCAAGTCTACTCCCAAGGTTGACCTGCATTCACCAAAAGACAAACAAGAAACTACAAAATGCATTCTATATATAAATTAGTGGGTTAGATTTCATAATAAAATGTAAATCAAACATGAAGATTGAACACATCATATGGCGGGATGGAAAAAATACTTCTTTATATTAATCTCATAGAATTACTTACAAAATGAGATCGGGGATTGCTCCTCGAACCCGGTCCTGGGCTCCTCTTCACCAAGCTCCAACTATTTCCGCGTATCCTTATTCTCTCACACTTCTCTCTAGAGAATGGGCATAGGGTTATGGATGAGGAAAAAGAGAAAGAATAGGGAATTCTAGCTCAAAACTCACAATGTGGCTGCAAATTCTTGGGGCAAGGGGGGAAAGCAAAATGGGCAGAGTTTCATTGTTTCTATGTTTCTCCTTGGAATGAGACCCCAACACCTTTTTTTATATGACAAAAATATGTTTACTCGGTTGGGTGATGGGCTATAGGTGGTCAATTGGTTGGGAAACCACCCAATAGATCGTAATCTCAATGAATCCCTTGCAATTTTTTATTTTTTGCAACTTTTGTGGGAATACACAGTTTGTAATGGTGCAACTAACATATGTATGCAGGAAGTAGTGGTGAAACTAGCGTACATACACAGACAATATTGGTGTAGGGTGCATACATCTTCAACAAAATGGTTTTTAAGAAGAGATATTTAGTATTGGCTTGACCGAGGGAACACTTGCATCGCGGTTTCCCGAATTGCGAAATCTAGTAGAAATTTGTCATGAATTGTCATTTCGGAATTTTGGGACCTGAGTGTTCAAGAGACTAGGAGTCAGGAGACGTGGACTCCAAACTCGCGAAATCACGAAACCCTGAAAGCCTTCGAAGGATGAGCATGAGCAGAGTCGTTAAGCTCTTTTCGACATTTCAACAACCAAGAGTTCAAGAGAAAAGGAGTCGTGAGATAGGGAGTCCCAACTCATGGATTCGCGAAATAGCGAATTCCAAAATCTCGAAAAGAGGACCGTGGTCGCGGGTAGATTGCGGCATTTCAGATACTGGGAGTTGGAAGGCACAAGGAGCCTAGGAGAGTTCGCATGTAGGAGTCCCAAAACTCCGAAACCCAAAAGGTGTTGGTTCAGAACAAATAAGAGCATCGAAAGCTGGGTGCGTGCACATATTTTCTCAGGCTTGTGCCAGAGGACAAAGGGACCTGTGGATTTGTTCAAAGGGTTCCACAGGAGCCCGAAGAGCTAGTTCAACTTAGAATAAGAACGATCCAGAGATCAGGAGTTCACAAAACCCTACTGAGGTAGGGGGGGTCTGCACCAAAGTGGTATCAGAGCCACTTTCTATCTGTATACTGCAGGTAGAAGGAGGTAGAGAAGGAAAATAAAAACACTCTGATACGCATCAAAGTGGTATCAGAGAAGGATTTCACTTCTGTAGGCAACAGAGGTAGGGAGTGTCGAGCTTTTCTTATAGTCAGAAGAAGAAGAAGACATAGTGTTGAAGCTATGTGATGATTGTTTCCAGGTGTGCAACAATCAATAGATAGTCGGGGGGACTATAGGAGATGCTAAAAGCACTCACGGTTGTAGAGTGACAATTTTTTTTTTTCTAAGAGGGTAGATAGGAAAAGGAAGATGGCTACTGAAGGCCATGGGCATGGTCACAGGGAAGACCGGAAGCAGAAGAGAATTCTAGAGATGGATCTAGAGCTCGCTGAGATATGGGCGAGGATGGAGCATCTTGCACTGCATGTGCAACAGAACTCAAAGACACATTGGGTGTATGAATGGCCCATGAAAACAAAGGTGAAATGGCCAGTCAAGAGATTGTTGGCCAAAAGACAACAAAGGTTGTTGAGGAGGTGGTTGAGGTATGTGAAAATCCTCAAGACCACAGAGGAGATGGTTCATGACTGTGAACCAGAAGTTGGGAGAAATATCAGTAATGATGAAGAGGAGAGATCGAGCAGAGATCTCATAGAATGCCAAGCGGGCAGAGGTGGAATTCCAAATTGCTAGGTAGACAATAGAAAGAGATCAAGTGGAGATCTCGTGAACTGCCAGGAGGGCAGTGCTAAAATTTCAAATTTCCAGGAGGGCACTAAGATGGGATTGGCTGATCTCATAGACTACCAAGTGGGCAGTAGAAAATTCCCAAATTGCTAGGTGGGCAGGGGAAAAGAAGTGAGACTGTCTGAAAGTCTCAGGGACTTAGGAGGGAGCTCAGGTCAGCAAGGAGTGCTGAGAAGTGAAGATTCATGTGGTTTTATAGACCATGTGAATGAAGATGATGACAAGTTAAAAACTTATACCATCCAGAAGGAAGATCATAAGAGAATTCTGATGATTGGAGGGATAAAGGTATTCCTTCCATATATCCCAGTCGAGGCTAGGGAAGATGTTGTGGGTGCAGAAACAACAGAAGGACAACTAGCTGTGACTATCAAAGAGATGGAGAAGACGTCAGAAGCTGCCCAAGGAAAAGAAGAGGAGCACATAGTTGAGATGCGCACTCCATGGGAGAAGGAGATAGAAATGTTGGAGGATTGGTTGAACCATCTAGAACTAGTAGATGACTTTCGAGAGGAGACAATCATGCAAATGTTAGCAGAGGAGCATTCTGAGGAATCGCTTAGAAATTTCAGCCAGGGAGATGAACAGACGATGATGACTGTAATGCCAAGGCATGCAGTAGAAGATGAAGGAAAATTCCAGTCTGAGGAGCAGCTGGAGGAAGCTAGAATTCAACCAGCACAAGGAGAAATGGAAGAAGATAATCTATCAGAACAGATGACTGAACAATAGATCAGTCAAGAAGATAAGACTGCATAACTAAATTTTGCACCAAGGTGGCAAGCTGAGGCCACAGAGGAAGAAGATGGCAAGGGGGATCTAATTGATCTACCCATTTGCAAAGAGAGAACGCAGTCAAGAAAACTGCAAAAGGAGAGCCATCCATGGGAGCAACTAGATGAGAAGATTGAAGAGATAAGAAGGCTAATGATCAGATCATCAGAAACTGCCAGTGAGGAGGAGCTGAGTAGAGGAGGACCTACCCTAGCAGCAGGTCAGCAACAACAATAATAGCAGCAACGAAGCAGTGGAGCAGATGGATAGCTCCAAAGAACTGTTTGGGATCCAGGTGGATTTCAACAGTGGTGTTGGGAAGCTCATGAGCAGGAGCTCATGATTTTTGCAGCAGAGGATTATGATGCAGGAGCATCTCTCCAAGCTAGCTATGCGCCAGCCAACCAACACATCATGCATGTTCAATGGAGAGGAGAGGCGCAACCCTCTCACTTTCAAATTTCAAATTTGAATTTATTGTATTAAATGATTGTAAGGTTGGTAGAGCTAAAAGCCATGCATGTTCCCAGGCTTAGATAAAGGTTTCCTTAAATAGCTGTAAGGCTAAGATCTATATCTGATTCGGACTAGACATCCATTCAATGTAATTAAATGTAAATTAATGAGAGTTGGTGAGGATGGAGGGAAGTGCTCGAGGAGCCCCCTCTTGTAAAAAAACATCTTATTTTTTTTTCGAGATATATTTAGAAGAGAAAAGAAGGCAGAGAAGAATAGAGANGTAATTAAATGTAAATTAATGAGAGTTGGTGAGGATGGAGGGAAGTGCTCGAGGAGCCCCCTCTTGTAAAAAAACATCTTATTTTTTTTTCGAGATATATTTAGAAGAGAAAAGAAGGCAGAGAAGAATAGAGAGAATAGAGATAAGAGAAGAGAGACGAGGCTCTGTTGTAGTCCGAGCTTGAACACATTGTAATCAAGAATTCTTGATTAATACAAATAGAGCATTTTTTCCTGCATGTTGTTGTTCATGTGTTTGTGAGTTCATGAATGAATGTCTTTATGTGTTGATGATATGTTGTAGATGTATGTTAGAGGTGCATTTGCAGGGATAGAAAGATTTTCCTATCTGTGATTTCTTTGATTTCAGGTTTGGGTTCTTTGAGGCTTCATGCAAGAGGTTTCATGATAGAATACTACGGGCTCTGTAAGCCAGTGCAAGGAGTGCACTTTTGAATTCTGCAAAATTTCAGACAAAGATGTGCCAGGAGGGCACACCAGTTGAAGTCATTGACTTAAGGAGGAGGCCTCAAGGTTGTTGAATACCTTGGAGGTAAGACTGTGCAGAGGAACGTATAGAGATAACATAATCACTGAAGGTTCTATGGAAACTCTGTTAGGAGGGCATTGAGTAAGTGCATAGAGTGCACATAAGAACTCTATTCTGAGTTCTGAGATAATAGAACACCTGAGGTTCTATAGAGCTTTGCTAGGAGGGCATTGAGAAAGTGCAAGGAGTGCACAGGTGGGACTCTGTCTCGAGTTCAGAAAAGAAACATAACTACTGAAGGTTCTATAAAGCTTTGCCAGGAGGGCATTGAATGAGTGCATAGAGTGTT
>SNQJ01S0064594.1:38767-59048 GCA_010110895.2 Picea sitchensis
CTTTTTCTGTTCTGTAATTCTTCTCATTCTCTGTCCATTCAGAAAGTCTCCTCTGCATCACATAGTTCTGTCATTCTTCTCTTCTTCTGCTTGCTCTATTGTTCTGCTCTACTTCTTCTCTCCTCTATCATTCTGCTCTGCTTCTACTCTGCTCTATCATTCTTCTCTCCATTTCATCTGATTCTGTACCACCTCTCAAATGTCAAACTACACATATTTTTCTTACTGCTTCATTCTTTTTCCTTTCAGAATAGCCAACCCAGTTCAGTCTCGCTCATTTTCCTTTATGCACGCTTCCTTGACGATTCCACTTCCCCTTCCAATAGGTAATACAAGGACATATGTCTTGGCAACTGAAACACTAACCAATTTTTCATCATCAATCCGTTTTTATTAACTGATTCATAACTGAAGCGTTAATGTGTGAGGAAGAACAACAGCCCTCTGATAAATACTTGATCCAACGATCCAGAGTTAATCGAGATTTCAATCATCGCGATTTCGGCATTTGTGATGTCAAAATTCACAAGTCCTCCGGACTCACGATTCTACGATTCCCGACGGATCCTTTCATACGCTAGCCCTCCTGAGCTTATCTCTCGGTGACTCCGTGACCACATCCTTATCTCTGGCAGCTGGCCTCCACTACACCACCATCCTCCTTCGCTGCTGTGCTGACATCTGGCCCCCACTCATCGGGGTTTCGCAGATCACGATTCTGACTTGCACAAAAATCTTGTCGACGGGATCCCCGATTTCCTGATGAACAAAAAGCCGACGACGCCTTGATCTTCAACACCTGTCCCTCAGATGGACGGTCCCAATCCCTCCGGGATTTCGAGACTTTTGATAACAAGTGACTTTGTCATTTCAAAGTACCGATCGCCGATGCCTCTGCTGACGTCACACGTGGTTTGACACATGTTGGATCCTGCCACGTGTCACTCTGATTCTAGACTTACATGTGCCTGAAGTGTTGAATCTGCCTGACACCTGTCATTCCCTGGTTGTGCCACGTGTCCCTAGCTGACGTGGTCTGCTGTCGTGAGTTGGATCAACGGTCTAGATCACATGTTGATCCGACGGTCTAGATTCAATCGCGATTTCGTATATCGCTAAATCGAGGTTTTCGTTGCATTGTGTTCTTTCCATATTGAAATCCTGATCCCTGAAACTCCGACACAACCTGGATTCTACGGTTCAGATTCATTCTGGATTCAACGGCTACGATTAAATCATGAAATCGCATTTCGCGATTTCGGGGTTTTCAATGTCAATTGAATTGGGCATTTCAATCGATTCCCGATGACTTATCTCCCTCGCAACTTCTGCAGATCTGACGGTTGTCGGCCTTTCGGGAATTTTGAATGGGATCCAACGGTCACTGGATCTCTGTCTCCCTTCTTCTCTGCAAACTCCTGTATCTTGAGCTTTGTTGCACGCGTTTTCTTCAATGTTGTTCCTCCTAAGATTTTACGTCTGAATCCCCAAGGGATTTTATCCTTCTTATCCTGCCATCTCCACTGTTGCCATCAATGACAACAACCATCAACACGCATTCATTGCTTGTTCAATATTTGCCAACATAGAGTGCACCAGAGAACTCTATTTCGAGTTCTGAGGAAAGGGAAGTGTTGAAGAGAAGACATTCACAGAGTTGTTGAATACTCTGTAGGGTCTGGAAGGTGTGCATTGAGAAGAAGAATGTCAGGTGGGCGTAGAGAGTTTTCTTTCCAATAAAACTTCTCAGATCTGAGTTTAGCGAAATACTTAGTAGCACAAGGAGTGTGCGATGGTGGACTTATTCTAAGTCCTGAATCTTAGGAGGAACAATGCCTTTGCACACAGAGCAACAGAAGAAAGGATAAAAAGGTCAATAAACTCTTTGAGGTTTCACAATTGACAAAGCTCAGGATTTCGACATTTCGGCATTTCAGATTTCGGGGATTGGAGCGGCAAGGGATTCTGGGGTCACTGCATCGTGAACTCCCAGTGTGCAAAATCACGCCAGCCATCAGATCTGGAGCGCGGTGGCATGAGAGCTGTTGGATCAGGATACATGCATAGGGTTGATTCCCTGGGAGGTGCACAGGAAAAAGGATCTGGGCCGTCAGATCTAGCACCAAGGACCGATAGCCATCGGATTCAGAAGGAGGCATGAGAGGTTTAACCCTCATAGAAGCAAAGGAGAGGACTCATCAAAGTCCCTAAAGAATCATAACNGTCAAGAGATCCACATTTCGTGGATTCAGGCACCGAGAGACCAAGAGTGAAGAGTCTCCAGAAATCACGAAAGGAGAATTCACAAAAGGACTAGGACCATCCACAGGAGGACACATGGAAGGCAGTCAAGGATTTGGGAGAAGGCCCGAAAGATTTCATCTCTAGGAGGACTGGGCCATTGATCTCTCAGTAGAGATATTTTGGCATTTAAGGAACAGGGGATTGGAAAGACAAAGAACTGGGGGAACACTTGCATCGCGGTTTCCCGAATCGCGAAAGTTGGTAGCTCTTTATCGTGAAACGTCATTTCGACATTTCGGGACCCAGGTGTTCAAGAGACCAGGACTTGGGAGACATGGAGTCCCGACTCGTGAAATTGTGAAACCCTAAAAGCCTTCGGAGGAAGAGCACAAGCAGAGTCGTTAATCCCTTTTCGACATTTTGGAAACCGGGAGTTCAAGAGTGAAGGAGTCATGAGATAGGGAGTCCCAACTCGTGTATTCGTGAAATCACGAATTCCAAAATCCTGAAAAGAGGACCGTTGTCGTGGGTAGATTGTGGCATTTCGGATACCGAGAGTTGGAAGGGACAAGGAACCTGGGAGAGCTCACATGTAGGAGTCCTAAAATTCTGAAACCCAAAAGGTGTTGGTTCGGAACAGAGAAGAGCGCCAAAAGATGGGCATGCACACAGATTTTCTTAGGCCTGTGCCAGAGGACAAAGGGACCTATGGATTTTTTCAAAGGGTTCCACAGGAGCCCAAAGAGCTAGTTCGGCTCAGAAGAAGAACGATCCAGAGATTGGGAGGTCGCAGAAACCTGTTGAGGTAGGGGGGGGTCTGCACCACCTGTTGTAGCTATGTTGAATATAAGGAAGACTCTCATCCCATGTACGCAGATGCTTAGATTTTTACATGCACATGATGTCCACAATAATTCGATTGATGAAATTTGTCTTGCCATCAGTTTAGGGGTCGAAATTAGTGGATTTAGTGAGCTTGGTGTCCAAAAATGACCAAAGACTTTACAAAAATGTGTTGAGGATCCTCTTTTACCGATTTGAGGTGATGGTATGTGGTATCCCAAAATGGACCCACACCCATTCAAAGAAGATCTTGGCAGTATTTGTCGTTGTGATGCTCTTCTTGTAGGTTGTGATAATGGCCATCTTTGAAAATTGATAAACCACCACAAATACAAAATCATTGTTGTTCTTGGTGGACGAAAGGCCAGACATGTAATTCATTGATATGGATATCTAAGGCCTTTTGAGAATAGGAAGAGGGGTTTTTAATCCTATCTTATTGATGTATGGCTTGGAAATGGAACAAGAAGTGCAAGATATGCTATACTTGCTGACATATTGTCAAAGTTTTGGCCAATAAAAATGTTCCTGTAGAATGACCACAAATTCCTCCACACTAAAATGTCTTGCCATCCGACTGTAGTGATCGTCCAAAATTATATTTTCACACTCGCTTGTGGGAACAGAAAGGTGGCCCAGATGGAATAACAATCCATACTGGATCTGAAAATCAGTGGCATTCACTCCTGTACCCAAGAGATGATAGGTGGTGTAAAATTTAGGGTCACGATGATAAAGTTGGGGCCACTCAGATGCCTCATGCCCACATGAATGGAGCACTATGGTGAGTGCAACGACGAGAGGACGAATGAGGTAGTCAACGACATGATTTGTGATCCCTATTTTATACTTGATGTTGAGATGGAACTGTTGTAGGTATGTGGGCCACTTTTGATGGTGGTTGTTATAAAACTTCCCTTGTGTCTATATGAACTACATAGGCTTTTGATCAATGTGGATGTTTATCTCTTTTCCCAGAATGTAATGTTTCCATTAAAGACAGGCTTTCACAATGGAATACATTTGTTTTTCATAGGTGGGGTATTTTCGGACAGTATCTGAGAGTGTCTCACTATGGTATGCTACTGGATGAACATGCTGAGTGAGAACTGTGCCTATAACATAGTCAAAGGGATCGGTCTCAATATCGAACGATTGTTACAAGTTAGGTAGGGAGAGTAATGGATATGAGAACAAGCGATGCTTTGGATCATCAAATGCTTGTTGTTGCACCTTCCCCCATGCAAACATTTCCTTTCCACAACCCTTGTTTACTTGGCTGAGGGCCCATGCCATATGGGATAATACCAACACAAACCTTCAGTAGAAGTTGGCAAGTCCTAAGAATATCTGAAGCTCAGTTAGTGTGGTCGGGGCTAGACAATCACGAGTGACTTGGATATTAGTTGTATCCACAAGTATACCATGCTCATCAAAAATGTATCCCAAGTATTGGACCTTGTTCATGCGAAACAATCATTTTTCCAGGTTGGCATATAGTTTGTGATGCCGTAGAGTTCCCAAAACCTATTGAATATGTTGCATGTGCTCCTCCCAAGTTCTAATGAAGATGAGGATGTCATATAGATATACCACCAAAAAAGAGTTGGTGAAGGATCACAATACATCATCCATAAATCTCATGAAAGTTGTTGGTACATTTGTTAATCTAGAGGGCATGAACAACCATTCAAATAGACCTTATTTAGATTTGAAAGTTGTCTTCCATGCATTAGTTGGTGCTAAAAAAAAATCATGAACTTCAAGGGAGAAATATCACACAATACTTCATCTTTGAATGAATTGATGCTATAGGGTAGATGACATTGTTGTATGACATGGAGATCTCATCATTAGAGAATCCAACCGATGGTGTAGGGTTGCGGGTGTGGTGTTACCAATAGGTCCAACTGCTTGATGACCTTTGCTGAAATCATATTCTTTTGACTAATTTTATCGACAATGAAATGCATCAGAGTCCCCTTTACCCACATCTCTGAGTGAAAGAGGTGTTCCCCTTCCTCTGGTTCTTCTGGATCGCCTGGTTGGACTTTAGTGGTAGCGACAATGGCACTAGTTTTGAAATCGATGATCCACTTCCCACTTTTTGTATTTGATTCAGAGTCAGAATCTTCCTTTGACTTGAAATATTTCATCTCGGCCACAAATGACTGCTTAGAGTGACATTCTTCGTTGTTTTTCCAATGGATTTTATGGTATTCACACCATTTTCTCATGTCCTTATTCGACTTCTCATTACCCTTCTTGGGTTGTGGCTTGGACTAGTTGTCATGAGAGTGGCCATATTTTAGTTGTCCCTTGTTTTGTGGGTTGGGGTTGCTTTTCCCTTCTTCGTCTGTGAGGAGTTTGCAGATCCAAACTCTTGTCTCTTTTGATTAAATTTTTGCTTGATCTTGACAACATATCTATAAGCCATACCTAATGATGCAATGTCCAAAAACTCCATTTCTGTTTGAATGTATCTATATCGACAGCCGTGGTATTTTAGTACCAAATTTCATTCAAAGTCTTTGATACCCAATTTGCTGTGTAGGGTATGGAAAATGTTGGTGGAATCTGGTATTGCCTAGTCCCTTTCCTGACGCAACGTGGTCCATGTTGTGTATTGGTCCTCGTAGCTTCCAAATATGTAGTATTGTTCTTTAATTATATCCCTGAAGGAATCCCATGTGGGGGTGACTACAAATATTATATATTCCTATATGGCCCTTTTCTCAGAGTAAGTATCCCACCAGTCCTTAACATGGGGGATGACCTTGAGGAGTGCAAAAGTAATATTTTCCCTGTTAGAAAAATTATGGACAGAAAAATACCCTTCGATCAAATTCAACCATTTATATACAACATTCACATCTATCAGTCCTTCAAATAATGGAATATCAAAATTTAACTATACCTTGAAGGGGGTTGCATGGCTTCTTGATAAAGATGCATCTCCTGTGGGCAACTATCGAAGGGTATGTGCAAAGTTGTCCATCATTTATTTCTTTTTTCATGCAAGGGATTCCTCGAGAAACATTTTAAAAGTATATCCTTCTCAAACATATTTATTCTCGTCCCCCATGGGTTTTTTTTGAGCTCAGTGTGGCTGATATTGCAAAGGCTCGACTGGTTCGAACCCCAACTTGTTGTACCCAGATCTTCATCCAGAATATTTTTCATCATGAAATGAGAGCGGAGATAATAAATAAATGCACAAAGATATCACGAATATCCAATAATATAATAGAAATGTATCAGAGATGAAAACATAAACACAAATATACAGTAATACATTATTTATATTAATGAAATAAATATACAGAGCCTATAAAAATACAGAGTGAAAAACTCGCTAGAATGGTGGAAGCTTATCTCTGAGAAGAGATGTGATGACTACTCGCATTCCCAAGAAGATGATTACAATGAGGCTCTGAAGGAATTTTTACAATAAAAATGAATTTCAAAGACCCTAGACATCCAAAAAATAACCCTAGGAGATGAAGCGCTAAAAGTCATGTGGGCTCTGTTTGGATAAGTTAGTACATCAACTTCCCGAGGTCGTAACTTTTGCATACAATCTCTGTTTGGGATGCACGATAGCTCGTTGGAAAGGTATCATCGAGGAGATTCATTTTGGTGGATCAATTAGAGACTTTGAATATCATTGAGAAGCTCTATCCCAAAAAACCTTCATTTCGGCCCTCAAAATGGCCCCGGATGATATCCACCTAGATTAATCCTCCCTCCTTAAGAAGTAATTATCTGCATTGCGTTGATTTCCCGTGGGAGAGGGAAAAGCATTTGTTGAATATGCATCTTGATGAGTTGTTTTCCTTGTTGGAGAATTTGTGATGCTTATCTTGTTGAAGGTTGTCTCGAACATGTGGCTGGAAGGGTTGGACATTTTTAACCAGTATGGCTGCATGATATGCCTGTTTGCAGAAGGAATATTTACACTTTACTGCAATCTTTTTGACCTGATTTTGGGGGATAGAAGGTGCTTGGGCCAAGGTTGTAGTGGTTGCAATATCCTTCTGTTCACCTTTTGAACAGACTGTGAAGAAGCTAAATTTTGAAGTATGAGATACTACCTTGTGACACTATTTAGGTGGAACTTTATTTGGAACTACCTCTGGTATTCTGTAGAGATGACCCCCCAGAGAAACAATGAAACTGTGGGGTCGAGACTCATAAAAAACATGGGGCTTCCACATATATGGTTGGACCAAGAGAACATCACATACATCCATTGGGGAAACATCACATAATACCTCATCCTTGAAGGGAAAGATGTCGTATGACAATCGGAACTATTGGCTGACATGAAGATCTTGTCCCTGGCGAAGCCACCTGATGTTGTATGGTTGCGGTTGTGGTGTTGTCGACATTACCAACTATTTGATGACCTCTACTAAGATGAGGTTCTTCTAGCTTCCACTAACAATAAAATACAGTGGGGTCCCCTTCACCCACATCTGTGAATGAAAAAGTCACTCTCCCTCTACAGGATTTGTTGGTTCTTTTGGTTGCACTGATGTGGTCGCTATAATAGCAATGGGGTCTACGTTAATGATCTATGTTTTACCAGTATTTTCAGAATCAGATTCTGAATTAGGTTTCGACTCCTTGTATTCGATATCGGCCACCAATGACTATTTTGAGTGACATTCCTCGATGTTGTTCCAGGGGATTTTGTGGAAATCACACCATTTTTCAGTGTCCTTCTTTGTCTTCCCATGAACCTTCTTTTCCTATGTCTTGGACTAGTTTTCAGGAGACTATTTGTTAGGGTCGTCTTTATCATACTTTGGTTGTTGAATATTTGTAGACCCAAAATCCCATTTGTTGTGGTTCTTAAATTTCTTCTCTATTTTAATAGTATATCGATAAGCAACACTAAGTGATGAGATGTCAAAAAAATATATTTCAGTTTGGATGTATTTGTGTAGAGCCCCACGATATTTCACAACCAAATGTTGTTCATAGTCTTTGATACCTATCTTGGTGTGCAAGGTATGGAAGGTATTGGTGAAATCCAAAAATTCTTGTCCCTCTCTTTCCGCAGTGTGTTTCATCTCATGTACTGGTCCTTGTAGTTGCCAACATGGTAATATTGTTCCTTTACCGCATCCACAAAAAAATACCAAGTGGGCTCGGCCCCATATATTCCAGACTCCTCTGTGGAAATTTTCTCCTAGTAAGTTTCCCACCAATGTTTGACATGGGGGAGATATTTAAGGAGTGTGAAGGTGATATTTTCCCTGTTGGAAAAATTACGAACAAAGAAATAACCTTCTAACAGATTTAACCATTTGTCTAGGGCATCCAAATCTATCTAACCTTCAAATACAGGAATACTAAAATTAACCTATATATTGAAAGGAGAGGTTCTTCCAAAGTGGTTTTTTGATGAAGATGCGCTTGTTTCTATTGGTAGGAATTGAAGGATGTGGGAAAAATTCTCCATCATTTCATCCCTCTGTCACGTGAGAGCTTGCTCAAGCAACAGATTGATAGGATCGTCTGCTTTGTCATTTTTATTTTATTCTTCCATGGAGGATTTATTGGGCATGAGAGAGATATTTTATTCAAGAGAGACAATATTTATACCCAACTTGCTATACTCGGACCTCATCAGGGACATGTATTGAAAAAAATGATCAAGAGCAGCCTGCTCTGATACCACTTATCCAGATTATTTTTCAGCATGAAATGAGAGCGGAGATATAATAAAGAAATTCATAGAGATATTGTGGATATCCAATAATATACATAAATGTATCATATATGCAACCATAAACAAAATAATACAGTAATACACTATTTCTATTAATGAAATAAATGTACAGAGATTGTAAAAATACAGAGTGAAAGACTTGCTAGAATGGTGGAAGCTCATCTCTGAGAAGAGATGTGACGGCTACTCGCATTCGCAAGAAAATTATTACAATGAGGCTTTGAAGGTATTTATACAATAAATAGGAATGTAAAAAACCATATACATTCAAAAACCTAACCCTAGGAGATGAAGCGCCAAAAGTCATGTGGGCCCTGTTTAGGTAAGTTAGTACATCAACTTCCTGGGGTCGTAACTTTTGCATATGATATTCGTTTGGGGCACACGATAGCTCACTGGAAATGTATCATCGAGGAGATTCATTTTGGGAGTTCAATTAGAGCCTATGTCTGTCATTGAGAAGCTCGATCCCAAAAAACCTTCATCTATGCCCTCAAAATGGCCTCAGAAGTTAAAAAGTGCTAAAATTAGTAAATTACCAAAATTGCCAGAAAATTGTTTTGAGCCATTTGGAAAAGGTGGGTGGCGACTGATATCCACTTGGATCAGATCTTGTCGGGGACATGCATGAATAAAAATAAATGAAGAGAATACCGCTGTAATACCACTGATCCATATTTATGAGCAGAATGAAAAGAATAACATATTGGATACAATAAGACGAAGATATTGAGAACAACAACAGATTGTTGGCATGTTTACAGGTAGAGTGTGATTTTCATCGATGGAGATAAAAAAAAATAAGATGGAATGGTTACAGGAAAGAACAACAGTGAACCAAAGCTCAAGAGACCAGAAGAGGAGAAAGGAAGAATGTGTCAGGGTGGCACCAGAAGTCTTTTGGGAAGACGCAGATGAGCAAGCTTGAGAAGCTCAGAAGAGATAGTGTAGAGTTTCAAGTAGAGAGAAACTGTGCGCTAGGGCCGAGGACAAATGTTTCCAAATCTCAAGAGAGATAGATTTCTGAGACGTACAGACGAGATCCCATACATCAAGGCTCGTAGAAGGATCAAAGGTTGTGGCCTTTGACACTTACATATTTGAGAAATCCAAATATGAAGAGGAGGAGTGACAGTGGTTGTTGGATAACCAATCCTGAATGCCCGATGTTCGTTAGATCAGAGTCTATTGATCAGATGAAGCGCATAGGAGAAGTACAGATTTGATCCATTGAATCTGAGCACCGAGGACCAACAACCATTGGATCCAGAGGACACGTGGTGATATATCAACATTTCGCTAACTTATGAGCTGGAGAAGTCAAAGGTGGGAGTTGTAGGAGCTCGAGATATGTGAAGTCGTGAAATGATATGGGCCATTGGATTACAGATGATCGTGGATCATTGACTTGTCAAGAATGGTTTTGGAATATCGAAATTCGAGAGAGTCAGGGTTAAATCACATCCAAAAACCCGATATGAAAGTTCCATATTTGATTGCAACCGTCGATCAGAGGGAGATATATCGAGCTTTGATCTGATATGAATAATTTCAGAGTTTTGCGAGTTGGGAGTTTCGAGGAAACTCATAGAAGGAGTTCACGATATGCGAAATTGTGATGCACCCCTCTTACTTAGCCCCTGGTCACAACTGGTGGCCAAATTGATGAAGGTTAAGGGAGGAGCTAGCATGTCTCTAGGATCTACAATGGATATCGCCAAAATCATGAAATTCATTTTCAAATAGGCCTGTGGTAACAACCAGTGGTCACATCAGTGGAACAGAAGGGAAGGAGCCAACATTTCTAGGCTCCACCTTGGAGTTTCCTGAGTTGGGAGAATCGAGGCAACTCGTAGCATAACTTTGCGAAATGTGAATTCCCGATAATATTTGGACTGTTGGATCACAAAGGGTTGTGGGTCATCGATCTGACACAAAGCGTTGATTCAAGAATCGGGAGTTGGAAAAATCAGGGTTGGCTCATGTCCAAACACCCGACATGTGAGGTCATGATCCAACCTCAGTCGTTGATGGAGGAAGGGGAGATATGTTCTGTAGAATTGAGAGGGAAGATATGAACCATCCATTCAGGAGCTAGTGCTCACTAAACAAATCTTAGGAAGCACCTTTGAATAGGCATTTTGTCACCACCGGTGGTCACGTGAAGGAAGGGTATTAGAAGCCAAAAAAGCCATAGTTGACTGCCATAGTTGACTGGTTGTAACTGCCAGAATGAAGTGATTGTATCGAACAGAGAACTTGAGGAGATGGAGGGTGATCGCCAGAGAAGTTGAAGAGTTTCTAGGTAATTTCCAGTGGAGTGAAGACTCATCATAGAGACAATTGATAGATTGAAAAGTTTTGAAGTTTTTAACTGCAATAGAGAGGATAAAGTTCAACTATGATAGAGAAGACGAAGAGTCTCACTGCCATAGAAGGCAGATTCTCTCAAGATAAGCTATTGATGATGAAAAGACTCAGTATAACCACCAAAGAAGATAATGAGTTGCATGAAGGATCAGGCAGAGGAATTGGCATGATAAATAGATGTATAAGAGATAAGAGTAGGATGTTGTTATTGAGTGTGTTTTATGCGAGTAGAAGAATGCTATGTGCAGGATTTGAAGCGCACAAAAGAGGTGTGGTGCATAGAATGGAAAGAATACATAGAGCATAAAGAACATAAGAAGCAAGGAGCAGTAATGCATATTTGAGACAAGAACCGAAAGTGTAGTAGACGCGAGGAGAGAGAAACTGATGCAGGTAGACCAGAGTAGTGTAGCAAAATAGTGATGAGACTGGTAAGCCATAGATAAATGTTGTATCATTGTGATAAATTCAAGAAAAAAAAGATTTATATTTCAAGGTGGTAGGGAGGTGCTAGGGAGGTGTTAGGGAGGATTGGTGTCCTCAAAGTTTCAAGTGGGTTCTTGAACATAGAGAGTTGTAGATTCCATCTGGTTGCATCTAGAAAAACCAGGGTAGTAGGGTGGTGCAAGGGGGAACTATTGTTCTTTGTTATACAGATCAATGCCTCTGTGAATGGGAGTTGGTGCTTCCATCTAGTTGGTGCAAGAACACTTCAGGATTTGGTGCTTCCTTTGAGTGGGTGATAGAGAAACTAGGGAGTTTGTTCTTCCTTCTAGTAGGTGCTAGAGAAACCAGAGAGTTGGTGCTCTCAGCAAGTTGCAGCTTGCAAAATAGAGGTGGTAGCCTGACAATGAGTTGGTTCTCATAAGAAATATAATGTACATAATATGAATATTAGTTATCATATCAAGAAGAAGATTTTTTTCCCTTTATGGGTTTCCTCAAGAAATATCTGTCTGTGTGTGTTTCATGTGTGTAATTGATGGTGAATACTCTATTTATTACTTCACTAAATTATTTTGATCATCATTGAGTGCTTTGTAATCATATTTAAAATGGGAATAATTGTTTAAGCACAGTAACAATTGATTCACCCCCCCCCCCTCTCAGTTGTCCAACAATTGGTATCAAAGTATGTTCCTTTTATTTAAAGGTAGATCAATAAGCTTAAACATGTCAAGCCATGAAGGAAATTCAACCAATAAGGCTCCTCTATTCAATGGAACAGAATTTTCTTTCTGGAAAGTTAGGATGAGAACCTACATAATGCCTTTAGGTGCAGATGTCTGGGATGTGGTAGAGATTGGTTATGTAAATCCAGTTGTACTTGCTAATAAGGATGACATGGTAGAATTTATCTTCAACACTAAGGCTATGAGTTCTATTATGAATGGTCTTGCAGAAGCAAAATTTGTAAAAGTTATGCACTTAGAAACTGCCAAAGAAATGTGGGACAAACTCATTAGTAGTTATGAAGGTAATGAGAAGGTAAAGGATGCCAAGCTTCAAACCTACAGAGTACAGTTTGAATAGATAAAGATGAAAGAGGATGAAATTGTTGGGAAGTACTTTGTGAGAGTTGAAGAACTAGTAAATGCAATGAAATCACTTGGTGAAAAAATTGAGGAAACCTCTTTAGTTCAGAAAATTTTGAGATCTCTGTCAGATAGGTTCAACCCGAAGGTATCTGCTATAGAAGAACTTAATTATCTAAAATATTTGGATTTTTATCAACTTCTAGGAGCATTGAATGCATATTAAATGAGGATAGTTAAAGATAAAACCACCTCTAGAGAAGCATCATTTAAAGTAGATAAGAATGAGGATTATGAGCCTGATGAAATTGAAGAAAAATTTGTGAGAAGACTAAAGAAAGGATTAGGAAAGTACCAATGAAAGTTTCCCTTCAAATGTTTTAACTGTGGAAGGATAGGTCACTTTTCATATAAGTGTCCACACAAGAAAAAGGACCAGAACTCTGAAGGTGAAGAGAAGTATAAATCCAAGAGATTTGGTAAAACGAAAAGTTTATGTGTAAACAATGATGACTCTTCAGGAGACACATATACTAATTCTGATGGTGAAGATAAGGTTAATTACTTTATGCTTATGGACAAAGAGGATTATGATAATGAAATAATAGGAAGTGATGTTGATTATGAAGAAGATGTGGTTGACTTGGAAGGAGAACCGATCAATTCTCTAAAAGAAATTGGCAGACTCTGATTTAAGAAGAGAAAGAAAAAACAATTGTTGACATAGTTTGAGAAAGATAGTAAAAACCTTGATGAAGACTTTGCCCTACTAAAAGTGGAATTATAAGAGGTAAAGAAAATAGAGGACATTCTGAAACAATAGTTATTAGATAAGAAGGCAAGATGTGAAGCCTTGGACGAAGAGGTAGTAAAAAACAGAAAAGAGATGGAGAAGTTTAAAGCATTGTATCTCCAAAATCTTCCAAGCATTAAAGCCTTAGAAGGATTATCCACCATTCCGAATCAAAAAAGGAATCCAAATTTGAAAATTGGTTTGGGTTATGAAGAAGGATCAAATAGTGGTCAGCCAAGCAACAAAAAACCCATCAATTTTTTCAAATCTACATTCATTGACAACAACAAATATGAAGAAAAAAAGGAATATAATCAACCACCAAGGAAGAGTGAAAGAAAAAGTACCAGAACTGAATCTGTAGAACAAAGAGATAATACACCCTCTACTCAAAGAAATCATCAGCATGGAAGAAATTGACTTTCTCAAAGAAGACAACCACTTTACAGGTAAAAATGATTTTTCTATGGATATTGTTTTTTTTGTTCTAACTTTGGTCACAAAGTTGTAAACTGTTCTTTAATATTTAGATATGAGCAATCAAGACACTCAAGGAATACATATTTGTTGCAACAAAGAATGAGACAACCAAGTAACAAACAACCACATATTGCAAATCATGTGATGGATGGGAAAAGGACACAAGTTAAGCATAACAATCGTTATGATCCTTGATTCAATGAACCAAAATGTTACACCTACCATAATTATGGACATAAAGTTGTAGACTATTGGTTAAGGAACTATGAAGGAGATTTGAATCCCTTTTATGAAAATGTCAAGGTTTGGAAGAACAACTAAAATGACAAGTGTGGATTAGTGTGTCAGAGCAAAGACAAAAGAACCCCTGGTATATTGACAATGGATGATCCAAACATATAATGGGAGAAAAAACTAAGTTTTTGTCTCTAAGTGAAATAAAATCAAGAAATGTAACCTTTGGAAATGATGCTCCAGGTAAAATCAAGGGTAAAGGGATGGTGAGGTTGAGTAATGGTAAAGTAAAATCCCAGGATGTTATTCTTGTAGATGGATTGAAACATAATTTTCTTAGTGTAATTCAAATGTGTGACAAAGGATGTGAGGTGGTGTTCACTTCCAAATATCGTAAGATAAAGTTTGTAAACTCAGGACAAGTGGTGGCTAAAGGCATAAGAAAATAAAATAATGTATATATACTGAAAGAAGATAGAGAAGATTTTCATCTAAAAAAACACGATGAGATCTGGTTATGGCATATGAGACTTTTACATCTAAACTTTGACCACTTAATCAAGATCAAAACTCTTGAGGCAGTAAAATATCTTCCTAGAATATCAAAGCCACAAGATTCTGTGTGTAAACCCTGCCAAGTAAGAAAACTAACCAGGACACAATTTAAATCCAAGAGCTCTACTTCAACAGAGAAACCACTCCAATTAGTTCATATGGATTTATGTGGACCATAAAGACAAGAAGGCACAAGGAAGGAAAACTACTTCATGATGATCATTGATGATTACTCCAGACTCACTTGGGTTTCTTTTCTCAAAGAAAAATTTGAAGCATTTGAGAAATTTAAAATATTTAAGGCTTTAACTGAGAATCAAACAGGAAATAGATTAAATGTTATAAGATCTGATAAAGGAGGAGAATTTATGTCAAGTGATTTTAAGGAATTATGTGATAAACATGGGATCAAGAGAGAATACACCATCCCAAGAACTCCACAACAAAATGGAGTAGTTGAGAGGCAAAACAAAACAATTCAACAAATGGCCAGGTTAATGATGGATGACAAGAACATTGGTCAAACCTATTGGGTAGAAGAAATACACACAACTTTCCATGTTCTTAACAAGGCCCACCTTAGACCACACAGTAACAAGACACCTTATGAAGTGTGGTATGGAAGACCTCCTTCAATCAAACACTTGAAGGTCTTTGGGAGTAAGTGTTACATAAAGAATAATAATGAAAACCTTGGAAAGTATGATGACAGGGATGATGAAGGAATCTTCTTAGGGTATGCTACAAACAATAAAGGATACATATGCTATAACAACAAGTTGCATAAATTGGTTGATTGTATTGACATAAAAGTTGATGAAGGAATCCCAGTAAGAGAGGAGAGCGATACTGAATCAACAACAAAGGATATAGTCGAAGTTGAAGTTGAACAGGTCCAAGAATCAGAACATGAATACTCTAAGTCGGATGAAGAAGCAAATACTCAAGAAGTCTCAAATCCATAGACATCATTAAATTCTTCCTCTAGAAAAACTCAAAAGAATAATCTTGCAAGTCAGATAATTGGTGAAAAAGGAAAACGTGTACAAACCAAGAGAAGGATAATAAAAAACACAGAGCAATGACATATAGCCTTAATATCCATGGTGGAACCCAAGAACTTCAATGAAGCCAGTGAATATGTAATTTGGTTAAAATCAATGAATGAGGATCTAGACCATATTGAAAAGAATGACACTTGGGAACTCGTTCCCAGGTCAACAAATAAAAATGTAATAGGATCCAAATGGGTCTACAAAAATAAGATGAATGAGCAAGGAAATATTGTAAGAAATAAGGCTAGATTGTTCTACAAAGGATATGCTCAAATAGAAGGACTGGACTTTGATGAAACATTTTCCCCTGTAGCAAGATTAGAAGCTATTAGAATGTTTCTTTCATATGCTTGTCATAAGAATTTTAAAGTCTATTAAATAGATGTCAAGTCAACTTTTATAAATGCATATCTAAAAGAAGAAGTCTATATGGAATAATCATAAGGTTTCCAACTGTCAGATGACCTTGACTTTGTCTGCAAGATAAATAAAGACTTATATGGGTTGAAACAAGCTCCTCCTGCTTGGTATCATAGACTGGATACGTATCTACAAGACAAAGGTTCCAAGAGAGGGACAGTTTACAACAATCTATATATCAAAACAGAGGGTAATGATCTTCTCATTATGTTGGTCTATGTAGATGACATCATCTTCGGTAGTAATAATTCTTCATTGGTACAATGGTTTTATTTTGGCATGCAATTTGAAGTTGAAATTTCTATGATAGGGGATTTTCCATTTTTTCTTGGCCTACAAATTACTCAGAAGTTTGAAGGAATATTTCTTTCTCAAGAAAAATATCGAAGAGAAATGTTGAAAAGGTTTCAAATGGAAGATTATAAACCTATGAGCACACCTATGGTCACTGGATGTAATTTAAGGAAGGATGATGTTTCACCTGATGTTGATCAGAGTTCATATAGGTCTATGATAGGAAGCCTATTGTATATCACAACATTCCGTCTATAAATAATGCATGTTGTTGGAATCATAGGAAGGTATCAATTTGCACCTAAACAGAGTCATTTGTTAGCTGTCAAAAGAATATTCAAATACTTGAAAGGAACAATGGATTACGTCCTATTGTATCCTAGGAATCATAGTTTTCAACTATCAGTCTATTCATATGTTGATTGGGCTAACTGCGTGGATGAAAGGAAAAGAACGAGTGAAGGTGCATTCTTCTTCGGAGATTCCCTTATATCATGGTTGAGAAAGAAGAAAGGTTCCATTTCCTTATCAACTACAAAAGCTGAATACATTGTAGCTTCCACTTGTTGTACCCAAGTATTGTGGATGATTCAAACACTTGCAGAGTTGGAGGTAAATTATATTGCACCGATCCCAATCCATTGTCATAATACTAGTTCAATTAGTGTGTCAAAGAATCATATCTTTCACTCCAAGACCAATAATATACCCATCTAGTATCACTTCTTGAGGGAACATGTAACCAACTCTATGGTTTCTTTGCATTATATTCCATCCAAAGATCAGATTGTTGATATCTTCACTAAACTGCTTGCACAAGCTCAGTTTGAGTATTTACACCAGAAGTTGGGGCTGAACCCACTATCAACCTAAGAGAGTCCATCCTGTTAGGGGGAGCATGTTTTCTTTGAAATTGATGTCAAAGGGGGAGAAAAGGTGTAGAATTTTATAGTTGGAGGTCTAAGAAGAATAGTGCAACCATTCAAGGTTACCATCAATGCCAAAGGGGGAGATTGTTGGCATGTTTACAGGTACAGTGTGATTTTCATTGATGGAAATAAAAACAACGACGATGGCATGGTTACAGGAAAGAAAAAAAACAAACCAAAGCTCGAGAGACCAAAATATGAGAAAGGAAAAATGTGTCAGGTTGGCACCAAAAGTCTTTTGGGAAGACGTAGATGAGCAAGCTTGAGAAGCTCAGAAGAGAGAGTGTAGAGTTGCATGCATAGCACAACTGTGCACCAAGGCTGAGGAATTTTTTTTCCAAAGCTCAGGAGAGATATCATTCTGATATGCGCAGACAAGATCACATACATCAAGGCTCGTAGGAGAATCAAAGTTCATGGCGTTTGACACTTAAATATTTGAGAAATCCAAAGATGAGGAGGAGGAGCGATAGTGGTCGTTGGATCACCAATCCCGAATACCTGATGTATATTAGATCAGAGTCCAGTATCCAGAGGAAGTGCAGAGGAGAAGTATAGATCTTATCCATTGGATATGAGCATCGAGGACCAACATCCATTGGATCTAGAGGACATGTGGCAAGATATCAACATTTCGCTCACTCACGAGCTGGAGAAGTCAAAGGTGGGAGTTGTAGGAACTCATGATATGTGAAGTCACAAAATGATTTGGGTTGTTGGATCACATATGATCATGGACCGTTGATTTGTCAAGCCTAGTTTCAGAATATCGGAAGTTGAAAGAGTCAGGTTTGACTCACATCCAAACACCCGATACGCGAGGTCATGATTTGATTGCAGTCATCGATCAAAGGGAGAGATCTCGATCGTTGATATAATACGAAGCATTTTGGAGTTTTGTGAGTTGGGAGTTTCGAGGCAACTCATAGCAGAAGTTCACGATATGCAAAATCGCGATGCACCTCTCTTGCTTGGCCCCTGGTCACAACTGGTGGTCACATTGATGAAGGTTAAGGGAGCACCTAGCATGTCGCTAGGCTCTACAATGGAGATTGCCAAAATCACAAAATGCCTTTTTGAATAGGGTTGTGGTCACATCCATTGGTCACATTAGCAGAAGAGAAGGGAAGGAGCCAATGTTACTAGGCTCCACCTTGGAGTTTCGCGAGTTGGGAGAAT
Organism: Picea sitchensis; assembly: GCA_010110895.2. NCBI lineage: Eukaryota > Viridiplantae > Streptophyta > Pinopsida > Pinales > Pinaceae > Picea > Picea sitchensis. The sequence continues at coordinate 57,439 of SNQJ01S0064594.1, forward strand.
CGAGGAAACTCACAACACAAATTTGCAAAATGAGAAGTCCCGATAATATCTGGACCATTGGATCACAGAGGGTTTTGGTCCGTCGATCTGACACAAAGCACTGAGTCAGGAATTGGGAGTTGGAAGAATCAGGGTTGGCTCATGTCCAAACACGTGACACACGAGGTCGTAATATGACCTCAACTGTTGATGGAAGAGGGAGAGATCTAGTCCACATAATTGAGAGGGAAGATCTGAATCGTTCGTTCATGATCTAGCGCTCACTAAATGAATCTCGAGAAGCACCTTTGAATAAGACTTTGGTCACTGCTAGTTGTCACCTGAAGGAAAGGGCTTAGAGGCCAAAGAAGCCATAATTGACTGGTTGTAATTGCCAGAACGAAGTGATTGTATCAGTCAGAGAACTCGAGGAGCTGGAGGGTGATTGCCAGAGAAGCTGAATATTTTCGAGGTAAATTCTAGTGGAGTGAAGACTCATCATAGAGACAATTGATAGATTGAAAAGTGTCTATGTCTGTAACTGCAACAGAGAGGATAAAGTTTGACTATGACAGAGAAGACGAAGAGTCGCACTGCCAGTGAAGGTAGAGAATCTTAGGATAAGCTACTGATGATGAACAGGCTTAGTATAACCACCAAAGAAGATGATGAGTTGCATGAAGGATATGGCAGAGGAATTGGCATGATAAATAGACACATAACAGAGAAGAGTAGGATGCTATCGTTGAGTGTGTTTTATGTGGGTAGAAGCATGTTGTGTATAGGAGATGAAGCACACAGAAGAGGCATGGTGCATAGAATGGAAATAAGACACAGAGCATAAAGCACAGAATAAACAAGGAACATTAATGCATATATGAGAGAAGAACAGAAAGTGCAGCGGATGCGAGGAGAGAGACATTGATGCAGGCAGAGCAGATAAGTATAGCAGAACAATGATGAGACTAGTAAGCCATAGATAAATGTTGTATCACTATGATAAATTCAAGAAAGAAAAGATTTATATTTCAGGGTGGTATGGAGGTGCTAGGGAGGATCTTTTTTCCTCAGAGTTTCAAGTGGGTGCTTGAACACAAGGAGTTGTAGCTTCCATCTGGTTGTAGCCAGAAAAACTAGGGTGGTAGGATGGTGCAAGGGAGAAATATTGTTCTCTATTATACAGGTCGGTGCCTGTGTGACTGGAAGTTGGTGCTTCCATCCAGTTGGTGCTAGAATTCTTAGGGAGTTTGTGCTTCCTTCTAGTGGGTTCTAGAGGAACCAGGGAGTTGGTGCTTCCTTCTAGTAGTTGCTACAGAAACTAGAGAGTTAGTGCTCTCAACAAGTTGCATCTTGCAAAACAGAGGTGGTAGCCTCACAATGAGTTGGTGCTCATAATAATGATAATGTAAAGAATAAAAAGATTATTTATCATATCAAGAAGAAGAGGTTTTTCGCTTTATGGGTTTCCTCAAGAAATATATTTCTATGTGTGTTTCATTTGTGTGATTGATGGTGAATACTCTATTGCTTACTTCACTGAAATATTGTGATCATCATTGAGTGCTTTATAATCAGATTTAAAATGAGCATAATTGTTTAAGCATAGTAGCAACTGATTCACCCCCCCCCCC
>SNQJ01S0064594.1:59071-79374 GCA_010110895.2 Picea sitchensis
CCAACATAGATATCCAGTGAACAATAACTTCTATTTAATAAATAAAATAGGTTGAAAGTGTAAAAATGCAAAACTGAAAATAACGTGCTCAAATTGTGGTAGCTATCTTCGAGAAGAGATGTGGATGCTACACACATCTGTATGAGAAGAATGATTACAATGAGTCTCTAGAGGCCTTTTTAGCATTACTCATGAATTCCAAAACCCTATACATCCAAAAATCTAACCCTAGGAGATGAAATGCCAAATGTTATGTAGGTCTCGATGGGTAAGTTGGTACCTCAACTTCTTGAGGTCATAACTTTTGCATATGACCTCTATTTTAGGCACATGATAGCCCGTTGGAAAGGTATTTTTGAGAACTACACATTGTGCCATCAAAATCTAACTATGTCTATAGTTTGACTATGACAAGCTAAAACAACACTGTTTAGGGCCCTAAAATGGCTCTGTAAGTACAAAAATATGTACTGACGTAAAAAATTCCAAAATAATCTAGTTGGATCAGGTGGGACAACACCAATATCCACTTGGAAGGTGTGTAGGGATACTGACAACACGAAAAGTGTAGAACCCACAATTGCAAAGAAGTACAAAAGAACGTGATGAACTAAAAACTTTCAAGAGGATTTAGTTGGAATAGGTGGGTGGCCACCAATATCCACCTGGATCATTTAGATCATCCACATTTGCATCAACGTTCATCATTTAATCTCATTGTCATCATTCATAATTCACATCTACAAAATGTCTATCGAAACTCTCTTGAAAGTTCATGTAACATATTCCAGCACGCCCATCACCAATGTCATCCACTAATGTTGCATGGTGAGTAGTGAAAGGGGATAATGTTGAAATTTCTTCAAACTGTTCTTGCATGTGTCAAAATTTGACATGGTTAGACTAGACACATTCCTTGATGGTATGTGAGGGTATCAATATTGAAGGATATTGCTCCATGTCCTCGCATAATATTTGAGATCTTCCACATTTGCATCAATGTTTATCATGTAGTCTTATTGTCATCATTCATCATAATTCCCATCTATATAATATTTGTTGAAACTCTCTCAAAATTTCATGGACCATCTTCGACCAACATTCCTGTTGGAAGATTGGTTGTTGTCATTGATGTCAACCCTAGTCATTGGTTTTGGAATGCAAGATTGATTAAGGTATTTGGACATGAAGGACAATGCACATGCAAACACAACAGCCATGGATGGATAGTATACATCATGTTGTTTCCGGTGGTAGGTGGCATGTCACATGGATCCTCATGGTTGAGGAGAAATGAATTTTTGAAGATGACAAAGTGAATTGAAGAAGCAAGTATAGGTTGACCCTGAAGATAATTAAAGAAAAGAATTAAAAAATAAGAAAGTTTTAGGTCGACCCTAATGCTAAAAGGAAATGACATAAAGGGAATAAATACATATCATTATACATTCATTTTACACATGAAATTCAAATTTTAGAGGAAATTTGAAGTAAAGAAGGTCGGATTTCAAGGGAGGATGAGGTCTTTTGATGATGTGTTCTAAGGTATGGTATTTACAGGTCATATTACCATTTTAGCTATAACTTTTGTTCTAGAACGATTCATATGGTGAAATTGATATGGTATTGAGAAGACATATCTAGGTACTCATGGTAAAACTTTCAACTCTTTATTCACTACAATTTTGAATATACACTCTTTGGAAGATACAGTTTTTGACTAGTCCTGAAGCTAGTCATAAATAGGCGTTCTGAGTAAAACAATCATAACTTATTCATAGAGAATCCAAATGAAGTGAGACCAATTTCATTGGAAATCGTATGGGAATTAGTCTCTTGTATGCGAGTTTCAGCATCTGATGTGAAATATTGAGTGCAAGTCATTCTACACAAGTTCGCTCTCTTGAATAAACCAAAATTGAATAAGGTATACCATTCTCTCTATAACTTATTTTTGGGGAGGATTCAAGGAGTGAAACTTGGAGGAGTTTAAGAGAATAAATTTAGTAATATTGTCTAAAGAATCGAATTATTCTAAGAATTGAATAATTGTAGAATTTGAAGAAGTCTCATGAAGCATTATCAGGTTCTATGTGATGGTTGGTTGATGGTGATGATTTAATGTAAAGTTTTATTATCTCTTCTATATTCTTGGGTGGAAGGAAGGGGAAAATATGGAGAGGTAAAACCTCTCTTGATATTTGAGGATTGTATCTTCCTCTTGGAGGTTTATCCCTCCCTTTATATTTGGAAGTTGTAGCTACCTTTGGAAGTTATTACTTCCCTTGAACAATAACTATTGATTATTTCTCATATATTGTGCATGGTGTATTGTGGTGTATTGGTGTAACTCTTATAATATTGTTCATTTCTCATTGGATATAATTGAATGGTTGAAGTATAATTTTTATTTATTTTTAAATTGTACTTTATACCAATTCACCACCCTCTCAGTATCAACAATTGGTATCAGAACAGGTTGCCTTCAGAATAGTTTAACCACTGGAAGGAAAATATTGAGCAGAGATGGATGACCATGAGAACATTTCAAATGGGATTCAAATATTTGATGGAATAAATTATGCATACTGGAGTGATAGAGTGAAAAATTACCAAACATCTTTGGGAGATGAAATTTGGTACTCAGTTGTAGATGTCTATGTAATCCCAAATAATGCTCCAATCGATCCAAATGAGAAGAAGCTTATGAGTTGTAATTAAAAAACTAGACATGTTATTCTAGGAGCATTGGCACCAACCATTGCTAGCAAAGTGATGGGCTGCATCACTGCTAAAGAGGTATGGGATAAACTCAAGAGTATCTATGAAGGTGATCCAAAAGTTAAGCATGCCAAGATTCAACGACATAGAGAAGAATTTGAAAATTTGAAGATCAATGAAAAGGAATTTATTGAAACCTATTTTATTAGAGTTGATGAAGTTGTTAATGCTAGCAAAGGATTAGGTGAAGAGCTCGATGAATCCTTGGTTGTACAAAAACTGTTGAGATCACTTCTCTTGAAGTATGATGCTAAGGTATCTGTCATTGAAGAAAATAGGGGCTTGGCCAAAACTAAAATGGATGAATTGTATGGGTCTCTTATATAATATGAAATGAGAAAACGTACAGAAAGTGACCAACCAAACAATGAAGCAGCCTTTAAATCCATAAAGAAGACAAAATACAAGGATAATGACCTTGATGAAGAAATAAAAAATTCCGTAAGAAGGCTCCAGAAGGGAAGTGGAAGATATAAAGGTAAGTATCCTCTCTAATGCTTTAACTATGGTAGAATAAGACATATTTTTGAAAACTGTTACTATAAAAAGAGAAGTCTCAACAATAAAAGGAGCTTCTACTCCAAGGATGATAACATCTCCTCAGATGAGAGTGATGAAGAAGATAATGATGGAGGAGAATTCCTCTTCATAACTCAAGAAACCCAGGATGATGATCACAATAATTATAAAAAAGAAGATATAATTTTTGAAGAATATTCAGATGAAGAAACCAACCTTGATTCTTTTTGGGGATACAAAGACAATGCATAGAGTGAACATGAAGACGAGAATCTTGAAAAGTTGAAGCATGTTGAAACTGAAAATAGAAAGATTAGAAGAACAAACATAATACTAAAAGGTGAATTGAGTAGTTGTGAAGAAGAGAATTACAAGCTTGAAAATACCATTGATAGATTGAAGGAAAAATTAGAATATTATGAGAAATTGAAAGAAGAATTGGATCACACAAAAGGGGAGCTATTATTGACAATAGAAAATTTGAAGAAGTTTGAAAAAAAAACTAAAAAATTAGATGAGATCCTTAGCAGTCAAAGATATCCAAATGACAAGACATGAATATGATACAATGACAGTTTGAAGACAACAAAACAAGAGAAGGAATATGAAAATGATGAAACAAACACTCTATATCAAGTTGAACAACAAGATAGAAGGCTATATTTCAGAAGGAATGAGACATTAAGAAGATCCTCTCCCATTAGGTATGAAAGAAATCATTATGAAGAAAACTACAGAAGAATAGATCGTGAACCTAGATGGACCACACAACACAGAAGATCACTTACTCCCAGGTATCAAAATTTCCTTCTTGGACATTGTTATACTTGTCTAAATTTTGGACACAAGGCAATCAATTGTAGAATCAATGAAAGGAATAACTACGCAAGCTACATGAATGGTGAAAATAGTAGATATGGAAATGTTAGTAGAACTGTCAATAGAAATTATAATCCATTTGACCTATTAATGGATCAAAATATTGTATGTTACAAGTGCAATAATCTTGGTCACAAAGCATGAGATTGCAGAGAGATGAAGGAAGATAATTGTATGCCAAATGTCTATATACTAACTACAACATGGAAAAGGAAAGAAATTCCACAATGAAAAATGTCGAATAGCATCGGTCACTAAAGAATGAAAAGAAGAATATGAATGGTTCATAGATAGTGGGTGCTCATCTCATATGACCAGAGATCAAAGAAAAATTGTCAGCTTGAAGAAAAAGGGTGGAAATGTTGCATTTGGAGATGACTCATCTACAAAAATACTTTGACAATGAACTGTAAATCTTGTAAGTGAAAATTTAAAAAAGGAAAATTCCTATTGGTTGAATATCTTAAGCATAATATCGTCAGTGTTATCAAAATATGTGATCAAGGATACACTCTTATGTTTGACTCCTGAAAATGTAAAATCAGAGAAAATAACTTAGGAAGATTGGTTGCAACTACAACAAGAAGAACAAAAATTATATACATCCTAGACATGAAGAAGAGAGAGAAGAAATAAGCCACACAAAAGGATTCCAAGGAAGAAAAATTCCCAAAGAAAAAATAAGGATGAAGTATTATTGAGTGTCACATGTTCAGGGGGAGCAGCCCCAAAGAAGAGAGTTACCTTTTTCCATTAAACTCAAGGGGACTAGCCCTACCCTTTTCCATTGATGTCAAAGGGGGAGAGAAATTGGGATCATTATTATAGGGGGAGAATGAGTGTTTCCATCAATGAAAAAGGGGGATATTGTTGGTATATTGGTTGTTGTCATTGATGTCAACCCTAGTCATTGGTTTTGGACCGCAAGGTTGATGAAGACATTTGGACATGAAGGACAGTGCACATGCAGACACAAAACCCATGGATGGATAATATACATCATGTTGTTTTCGGTGGTAGGTGGAACGTCATGTGGATCCTCATGGCTGAGGAGAAATGAATTTTTTAAGATGACAAAGTGAATTGAAGAAGGAAGTACAGGTCGACCCTGAAGATAATTAAAGAAAAGAATTAGAAAATAAGAAAGTGTCACGTCGGACCTAATGTTAAAAGGAAGTGACATAAATTGTATAAATACATATCATTATACAATCATTTTACACACACAAGTTGAATTTCAGAGGAAATATGAAGTAAAGAAGCCTGGATTTCAAGGGAGGATGAAGTCTTTTGGTGATGTGTTATAAGATATGTTATTTACAAGTCATCTTACCATTTTAGCTATAATTTTTTTTTCTATAATGATTCAGATGGTGAAATTGATATGGTATTGAGAATACATATCTAGGTACCTGTGGTAAAAAGTTTAGCTCTTTATTCACTACAATTTTGGAGATACACTCTCTGGAAGATAAGATTTTTGACTAGTACTGAAGCTAGTCACAAACATGTGTTCCGGGTAAAAAAATAATAAATTATTCATAGAGAATCCAAATGAAGTGAGACCAATTTTATTCGAAAGAGTACGGGATGTAGTTTAATTTTTTGAGATTTTTAGAATCTGATGTTAAATATTGAGCACAGGGCATTCTATAAAAGTTAGATTTCCTAAATAAACCATAATTGAATAAGGTCTACCATTCTCTCTATAACTTCTTTTTGGGGAGGATTAAAGGAGTGAAAATTGGAGGAGTTTCAGAGAATACATTGAGTAATATTATCTACATGATCAAATTATTCCAAGAATTGAAGAATTGCAGAAGTTGAAGAAGTCTCAGGAAGCATTATCAGGTTCTATGTGATGGTTGGTTGATGGTGATGGTTTAATGTAACATTTTATTATCTCTCATATATTCTTGGGTGGAAGGAAGGGGAAAGGATGGAGAGGTCAACCCTCTCTTGATATTGGATGATTATGTCTTCCTCTTGGAGGTTTATCACTCCCATTATATTTGGAAGATGTACCTACCTTTGGATGTCATTACTTCCCTTGAACAATAACTATTGATTATTTCTCATATATTGTGCATGGTGTATTGTGGTGTATTGGTGTAACTCTTATATTATTGTTCATTGATCATTAGATATAATTAAATGGTTAATGTATAAGTTGAAAAAGTTTTTAAATTGTACTTGATACTAATTTACCCCCCTCTTAATATCAACAATTCCCATCACCAATGTCATCTGTCGACACCGCACAGTGACAAGTGAATGGGGTAAATGTTGAAATTTCTTCAACTGTGTCTGTATACATTGAAATTTGACATGGTTAGAGTAGACACATGCCTTGATAGTATGTGAGGGTTTCAAGACTCAAGGATTTTCGATGTCCTCGCATAATCTTTGAGATCGTCCACGTTTTCATAAATGTTCATCACGCACCCTCATTGTCAACATTCCTCATTCCCATATATAGAATATTTGTCAAAACTCTCTTGAAATGTCCTGGAATGTCTTCCAACAGGCCCATCACCAGTGTCATCCACCAACGCCGCATGGTGAGTAGTGAATTGTTCTAATGTTGAAATTTCTTCAAACTATGCCTGTATGCATAAAAAATTGACATGGTTAGACGAGACACATGCCTTGATGGTATGTGAAGGTTTCAAGACTCAAGGATTCCCAACATCCCCACATAATATTCAACATCCTCCACGTTTGCATGAACCTTTATTATGCCGTCTCATTTTCATCATTCTTCATGCCAATCTACAAAATCTTGGTCATAACTCTCTTGAAATGTCATGGAATATCTTCAAACATGCCCATCTGCAATTTCATGAACTGACCCAACACAGTGAGCAGTGAATGGGTCCAACATTGAAATTTCTTCAAAATGTCACTGTATGCGTTGGAATTTTACATGGTTAGACTAGGAGAATGCATTGATGGTGTGGGAGGGTTTTAAGACTCAATGAAATTATTGAGATTGAATATTCATGTTTTGATATGAAATAGGAAACTAAAATTGAGCTTTAATTTATTAAATTTTCACCTAATTCTAGGTGATTAAAAGCTTTTATTTTGTTTAATTATTTTATGTTTAGCTCTCAATAAAACATAATAAAAATTATTCCCAACATTAAAATGCAGACAATATAAAAATAATGAATTTAACCAAGTTTCTTATTCAAATAATTGTGAGATACATGCATTAATATTTTATTAACTTTTGTGTCTTCATGAACATATGTTGATACAAAATGAATGGAAGAAGCATCCAAGTAATCCTATTTTTTTCTGCCAACAATTCATACCATATCTTGAACACTTTAAGGATATTGCAATAGGTAATTTGTATTGACACAAATCATACTGAATCATTTCAAAGTTTAGGCGATAAGAATCATCATTTTTTAAACATGGATTACAAATAATTCTGAAAATTTAGAAGTCTTGGTCATTAACATCATTGTCTCCAACAATGTCATCTAGTTTATCATTGTCAATATTCATATGATCTTTCAAGTAGTTAATATTATCATCATCCTTATCTTGACCTGCATCATCTTCATCATCAATCAAATTTGACTGTAGACAGTCCATATTGTTACCAGATGTATTTGCATCATCATTTTCTATACCATCCATATTGTTTTCTTCCATAACATCATCTAACTTTGGATTTTTTTCTTCTTGTGACTGAACATAACCATATTCATCATCATCATGGATGAATTTTTTTTCGATGTTCTCTAATCCCTCTCTCTCACTTTTTTGTACATCATTGTTTTTCTCAGTATCCACTAATGCATCGCCAAATACATGCCTTAATATTGGATCATAATGTATGACAAGCATCCATTTTAGGTCCATAATATCTTTATAGAAAAACACCTACACATGAACGAGTACATACATATATTAGACGTATGTTATAATAGTTTTATCGATTAATAAACACATGTATATATTCACAATAAACAATGTATTAATAGATTATTGATCACCATCACTTATTGTTTGAGTTAAAGAAATACCTTCTCACAATGAATTGGTAGAGCATAAGGCTCCTTATCCTTCGGTAGGAACCTTGAGGAATCTATATAAAAAAATCCACTATGGGTATCATGTCTTCGTGTCCTCTCAAATGCTTCATACCATCTACACTTAAAAATACAACATTTAAAAGAGCGGTAATCCAACTCAATAATTTCTTGTATTTTCCCAACATATTGTAGATTTCCTTCAACAATATTCTTATCTTTTGAGCTTGATCGACTAGATTTCTTGAATTCAACCATGATGCGACAATCGAAGGATCATCTCTTTACATATACATGTTCTACATGATAATTTCGACCATATATCCATGTTGTTGGATCTTTCCTTGCCCGTGAAAGACCATTTATTTTGGTTGAAAAAAATATAATGACGAATATTAAAATAGTTAATAGTGTCAAAGCTATAAGGAAACAACATTTTGTAAGATTCCAACTGTACCTTTCTTTCACATCCTCTAGACATGTGGATATCATCTTTTGTTATGTTTGAATCTATACCTGCATCTTCTATTTTATTTTGAATTTTTTTGTAACGTCCCCTCCGTTACGACTAGGAAAGAGAAGCACAAAGGTAAATATTTTTTTTTTCTTTTTAAAGCATTATGAAATTAACATCATCAATATAATTCATAGCAGCGAATAATATACATCATCATAAGTAAAATCATTACAAGCGACTCATCGTCGCAATCCATAATGATACAAGCAACACATCAATCATAATTAGTAACAAAACATAATTAACACATCATTGCATTAGATAATGACATAAAATCAACACGTATTATAAATGGAGACGCAACATCAACTCATCGCATAAATATAACACAGAGAGACTACCCTCCCAACCTAGCCTACAAGGTTAGGACCTCCAAGACACATAACCAATGCTCAAGCCCAGGATTCATCCGATTGATTTTGACCAATTAAGGTCTCAAGGCTAACGACTGTTTTGAGGAACAAGGAGGTGTATACATCCCACTAACACAATAAAGTCCAAAACCAACTAGATAAATCAACATCAATGATAATCAATGGCGCAATAGTGTTCTAATGACCAATCACATATCACATAAATTCCAAGGCATAAGATAATTTAATTACTAAATCAATCATACAACGACATAAGTTAAGGCACAATGTAATCAAATTTATTTTATTTTCAAGGTGCAAAAGCATACATCCTCTTTAATCCAAGGTGCACGATTAATCAATTATTGAATTCAACCACAATTCATCATTATTCCCAAGGTGTGTGCATGATCTAAATATTGAATTAAACATAAATCAATATCATTTAAATGCGCGTAATAATTTAAGAATCATAATTAGTCCATAGCGCAAAGCAATAATTACTTATTCATCAACATCATCCATGGCGCAAGGGAAATCAATCACTCAATCATTTATACATTTTAACATTTGATAATCTATTAAATTCAAGGAGCAAGAATCAGTTACTCATCTTTTTATTCCATGTGCAAGGTAATCTAATCACATTAATTTCAAGGCTCAAAAGAATAATTACAAAGCTATCACACTTCAAATTTATTCAAGGTGTGCTAGTAAATTTAATTGCTAATTTAAACATGCATCACCATTAATTCAAAGCGCTAAAAATGTAACTATCCAGTAATGCGATCCATCACCATTAATTCAAAGCGCTAAAAATGTAACTATCCAGTAATGAGATCCAGTTTAATCTACGAAATTCAACCCGGAGCAATATAAATTCAATGAAATAATTTAATACTTCTAGGAAGTTAAAAATTGAGGAAATATATTTCAAGAATAAAAGCCACTTTCAAAAGGTAGCAGGAAACGATTGACATTAAGGCTGAGATTTTTAAAATACATATTGTTCATGACATCTGTTAGTTGATGTCATCATATAGGTAAGTCCTGAAAACCTTATCTTAAATACATTAAGAATAGTCCTGAAAATCTTTCTTTATTTATTTTTATTTTACCATCTAAGGAAATATATATTTTATCCCAATAAAGGTGAGAATGAGATTTAATATAAGGAATAATTCAAGCAAAGGTTTTTCCTCCAACACCTTCTTAGCATGAAAAGGCTTACATACTTCCAACTTTTAATACATATATCTCTATTCTATTCCCATCTTTAATACAATGCCCTATGATCTTGCACATTTCACCACTGATTACAACATTAACACAAAAGAAGTTGTGCAACATTAAAATCGACAACACAGGGAACAACTGTCAGACACTGGGCCAGTGGGTGAGGGCGCAGAGCTTAAGACTCTCCCCAAAACTCAGAGCTTAAAAATCATAAAATATCTGAGCAAGAGGAAGGCACAGAGCTTAGGTTCATCCCCAAAAACACAGAGTAAAAATTATAAAGTCGATGAGCAAGAGGAAGGTACAAAGCTCAGGCTCCTCCCAAAAATGCAGAGTAATTTTTTTTTTTAAATCGCTGAGCAATATCCTGGCAAATTCGTTGAGGGATTAAAAGGGAAAAATGCGAAGAAGAATTCGATGAAGCTGAGAGAGGATGCATTCCAATTGTAGAGGGCACTAAAACTAGTCCAGATCTTTATGAATTTAGCAGAGGATTTAAAATCCATTAAACAATTGTAGAGCTTACATTCAATTCGCGTAGCGAAAAACAAACTTTCAAAGGGATCTTTATGGATCTCATAAAAATTCGGATGAAGGAAGCTGGGAGAAATGGTTAAAAAATGCAAAGACATTTAATTCAGAAATAATTCAGATACAATAAAGAGGAAATGCAGAGACATTCATTACTGGAAAACGCAGAGCCAACGTCTCATGGGAAATGCCAAGGAAAATGTTGAGTGTGTCTTCTAGGTGAAGGCACAATGGCATGGCAATATCTTTGGTTAAATCGCAGAGTTGAATCTAGGAAATGTAATGATTACAATGTTGGGTGAAATGCTTCGAATTGCAGAGGTTAAAGAAGAACATTTTCTGTGCGATTTGTTCAAAACACAGGGGTAATTAAGGGTGAAATAATTTCTGGGTGATGAAACAATCGCAGAGGTTTCACTTGTAAACGAAGCCGAGACCAAAAGAAGTTTGAAATTTGGTTGAAATTTGATTACGTTGAGATTAACATGAAATCCATAAAATGCGAAGGGACATGAAACAGTCAAGGACTGTGGAATTTATAAGGAATTTAAAATTACCAAGACGATTAAACTCGGAGGAAAATTGTACATATTGCAGAGCCATTTTGATTCTAAATACATCTTATATAAAATTGCATGGATCATCTACATTCTAGTTACATCTCATAGAAACATAAATGTTGGAACCAATGTCCTTTCAGTGAAGTTTAAAATCTTGTACAACTTAAATCTTAATAAAATACAATTCTCAATAAAATATCATAGTCGATGATGAGAAACCAAATATGTTCTCCCAGTCTTGTGCTCTTGTGCTCCATCCAGCTTCTTGCTTGATAACTATGGAGACTTCACCAATACCTCCCAGACAATGCTAGGGGTACTCTTCTTCTCCCTTAGCCTTCCGAGAAGCAAAGGGACCACACACATACACAACCAAAATTCTCTAGCTCGCAAGTTAGAGCCACCACTCTCTCTCTCAATCTGGCTATCCCAACTCTCGCAAGTAAAACAAGTCATAATTTCTACAACATAACCTTACTCATAACCAGTCATCCCCATCCCTCAACTCAACCATTTTTTTTAATATATTTCTCCTTAGTGACACCTTTCCATTTTCACATTTGATTCATTTTTTTTTAAATTAATTAGGAATTATTCCCCCGATACACTTTTCACCCATTCCCCTAGTTGCACCAATAAATACAAAATTTAATTTAATTAAATGCAAATTTCCCTCACCCATCCTAAAAGCACTCCTAAAATTAATTCTAGTTGTCTCTTTATTCTCTTTGTTTCCCATTTATGATTGACGCCTTTCTAAAATTGAGTTGAGTTAAAATATGAATGTTCTCTAGTTAGACTAGACTCTAGATACCTTTCTATGCTTACACATTCTTGTATCCTTTATTCTTTTCTTATTTTAATTTCTAATTTTGGTATTTGCTTGCACAATGTGTATTAAATCACTCTTTAGATTTGTTTTATTTTTTTTATTGATTTCTTAAATTGATTTACTTCACCCCTCATTATTTAATTATAAAATCAGTTTTTAGTCTTCTCACTAATCTTAGAATTAGGCTTAGTTACATTTTTATTTGCACGATCTTAGACCCTTATGGATTATTCTTAATAAATTCATTCTTTAGTTAATTAATTAATCAATTAATTAATTTGGCAGGTGCTTAATATTTTACAAGGTTTAACATCCGCTCAAAGTTTTCTAGGCCACCTAGATTCATTAACACACCTTTTTAAGTACCAGGACATTCCCTTCAAGATGCACTCCGTGCTCCAAGGGTTCCACTCGCTTTTGATTCAAATTTCAATTATGCGATGTTGCCTTTAAGACGCACTCCGTGCTCCAAGGATGCCACTCGCCTTTTCCTGGTTTTGGTAGTTGTCCAACCCCTGGAGTCAATAGTCCATTCAGGCGACCTTGTGAGAGACTAAGGGATTATAAGGAATAAGGACCCTTCTTTATTGTACACTCCTTAGAATATTCGTGAGCGACTGTCTCATTCTTCCCTCACGATATCGTGGATCTATCGAACTAGGTAATCATTAAACTACAATTCGAGCCATGATGAGAGTGCTAGTAGGCTGTGATAGGGATGTTGCCACACCTCTCCATCAATATCTAGTTGTTGTGCATGGCCCCTTTACTCCTTATGTGATTCAGATTAGCAAGAAATCATTAGCCTACATCCATGAAAGAAACATTGTCAATGATCCATAAACAATATCATAATATACCTGATCATATGTCACATATGCAAAAATTAAATACTCAAACCAATACAATTCACTCCCTGACTCAATCTGGAGTCCAAGGAGGTCCATTTATGCCATCGACATCCTCAATCTGTCAATATTCATACACACTCAAGGGAAACTTGTCAATAACATCTGTCAATACATAGATATTAAATAACATGACATCATAATCCATCAACATTATCATAAGAATCCATAAGTGAAACAAACAACATATACTAAAACCAGATCACTTGCACGCTAGTGTCCTCAAATAATAATTCAATAGCATGTTCTCGCAAGATAAGGATGTTACATACACCCCTCTTATTTTAAACTTCATCCCGAAGTTTTACAGTATATAAATACAGTAAATAATGCATCTGACAAGATCTAAAAGCCTAACTATCAAATAAATATGGAAACTACTGCCGCCTATCATATGCGTCCTCCCAATTAGCCGAGTATGGACTATAATTTTCAGACTGGACCTTTACCTAATCAATTATTTGACGCCACAATTGTCGAATGCGATGGTTTAGAATGTGGGTTGGATCCACCGTGAGTGCAACCTCGTCTAACACTTGCAAGGAACTCATGTCAATCACATGTGTAGGATCACTAACATAATGTCTCAAAACAGATACATGAAAAACTTCATGCATACGCCTCAAAGAATCAGGCAAGGCTATTTGATAGGGCATCGACCCTTTCTTTTCCAAAACTTCGAAAGGTCCCACAAACCTAGGAGAGAGTTTAACACCCTTCCAAACGTGAACAAACTCTTGTACGAGTTCACCTGCAAGAAAACATGATCGCCAACTTCATAATTACGGTCAACGCGATGCACATCGACATAATTCTTCTGTTGATCTTGTGCTTCTTTAATCCTTTTTATTATCTCTTTAATTTGTTATTCCATTTCATGGATCACTTGTGGTCCTACCAGGACCCTATCCTCAAGTCAATCCCAGATCAAAGGCGTTTGACATGGTCGCTCGAAAAGAAACTCAAATCGTGCCATATTAATGGTGCTTTGATAGATGTTGTTGTACGCAAACTGTACCAATGGAAAGAACTCTTCCCAATGCTTCTGTTGGTCCATCATATACATACACAACATATCCTCCGATATTTGGTTCATTCTTTTTGTCTTCCCGTCTAACTCTGGGTGATATGTTGTACTAAACGTAATTTGGGTTCCCAGGACCTCTTGGAAACTAGTCCAAAAACGTCATGTAAACACTAATCCTCTATTAGATATGATCCTTTTAGGCATGCCATGAAATATCACAATCTCGCTGATAAAAACTCTAGCTATGTATAGCGCTTGATACGTCGTAAACACCAAAATGAAATGGGCACTCTTTGTCAGAGTTTCAACAACCATGAAAGTTGAGTCATGCCTCCTGTTAAGGGGTCCAAGATCCCTTTAACTCAACAATAGGCACCAAACCCACCTTAGAGGGCCAATCAGACTCTGAAGTGTTTGATGGGTGGAATGGTTCTCCAAATCTTTCGATCTAGCTAATTCATCGATGGGCTTTAGTTAGTGATTGATAGGATATCTTTCTATGAAAGTTCCTCCTTCAGATTAAACATTCTCTTTTTTGTCTTTTCCTTTTATTAGAAGAGTCTGGTAAAGTAAAGTGTGATTCTATAAACCAACTAATAGAATGGGTTCTTAACTATTGAAGAAGGTTGAGCCTGGGATAACTCTCATGCTCTAGCTTCCAGACAATGATATTCACAACTATTACAAGTCTAGTAATAATACATTAACTTGTTTCTATTTCAACAGTGACTGAGATACAATTATTGAAAGAAAATACACATGCAATAAGATGAGTACAAGAAAAATAGTTTCCTTAGATCTACCATCAATCAGACATTAACACAACGTTTTTCTTTTCATCATTAAGAAAAAAAGAACTGCTAAAATATTGAAACAAATAGCTTATCAATAGATTCAAAAAATCTTACTCATTACAACATCAACTATTGAAATAAAATTTGGAAGTAGTTCCTCCTCAATCGAATCACATAATGACTTTAATGAAATAAAAACAAAATTTTGTCTCTGGTTCTAAACAAAACTTCTCAATTAAGGTTGCTCATAAATAGTTCTTTACAATTCTCAAAAGAGTGTCTTTTCCAAAAAATATCGACCCTTCCAAAAAGGTCAATCCCCTCATTTATAAAGAATGACTAACTAAAAATAGCTTCTACAAGTTTGTGTTAAGTAAAACAAAAGATTTCCATGTGGCATTTAATCTCTTTGTTATTTAGAAATCATCTTGTGGATCTACTAGAGTGGATGACTCTTGTCATATTCTCACCACTTGACGAAGAGATCCTCGCATGTGTTACCATACAGGAATCTGTGCTGGTCCATCGAGGCTGAAAGACTTTCCTTCACTTCTACTACTCGTTGTTTGTATTTGATGACTTTGTCACTTAAACATTATAGAACTGCACGAGCCTTGATCAAATGTTCCATAAACTTCTGTATTTGAACCCGTGTCATGCTTTCCACCTTTGCGATCTCTACTCCCCATGTTGAGTCTTGTTCTACATGTTGTTTGACTATGTCATGTAAGTCAATGAAGTCTTCAAGTGAGCCGAACTCTGGGAGGCCAATGTCTCTCATCTCTTGATTGATCGTTTCCCAACTTCTTTCACACTCAGTCCATCTCTTTGTATTTATTTCTAAGGTTATTGTGCCATCCTTACCTCATATTCGATTTCTTTCCTGATCTGGGAGATGCTTCTATCCATCAACACTTGAATGCCATGCTCCTTTGCATCTCGACCCTTGTACACTACACTGATGTAGTCAATTCATTCTACAGCTTGGTATTTCTTTTCATACCATCTCTCCAGGTCCTTAAAAGTTTCCAGTGCCATAAGGGTATCTTCTTGATAATCGGCTACACATGCAGTGAAAATATGTCTTTCTCTTGTGAACTTTGCATATTCATCTTGGAACTCACTCTTCAGAAAACCTGTGGCCTGCGTTGAGTTTTGGTAATATCTTTCCAAGTGGTGTAGATGGTCTAGCTCCTTCATTGAAATGACCAGTTCCTTTTCATATCGCTTTTCTCGATCCAACATGGCATCAATGATATCCATCCTTGTGTAGATGAGCTCAGATGTCTTCACGTGTTCTCTCCTGAGCAACTTCTCCTCCATGGTGATTATAATCAAGCTATCCAACATGAGTCCTCTTTTATTGGTGGTCCTCCTAATGATAGATTTCCTCTTCCTATCATAAGATATTACCTGTATATCGACGACCTAATCAACGGGCTCAGGGATTTGTTGTTCTTCCCAAGTTAGAGTGTTTCCCAAGCTTCCTTCTATATGTATTTTCTCTAGAACCGGTTCTTGTACTTCTTCCATATGTTCCAATGGATCGATCTTAGTCCGATGTTCATCGACTGATGAGGTATCAACCAAAATTGAAGTGTCAATTATAGGCCCCATACTTAATTGGTGATTGGTGGTTGAGGTGTCGATCTCTGGCTGTTGCAATTCATCTTTTTTCCCACTTGAACCTAGATCTTCCCTGGATATGTCTTTTGGGGTCCCCGATAGGTCATGAAGTTCAGTTTATAAGATACTTTCGACCTCATGGTCGCCCTGCATAGGGTTTGGAATTGATGCATTGATACTTTGAGCATATGTACCTCCTGATTATTTCTCCTCTATAACTGGTATCAGAGTTACAAGTGAGACTTATGAACTCTCTTCATCATCATAGATGGTTATTTGATCAAATATGGGATTAGGCATACTGGTTTCACCTGGTGTTCTTGGAATCTCATACTAGGTTGGAATGGTCACCGATGATATGGACTGTGGTGATGGAACTATTGGATATTCCAGACCGGTGGTTTCCTATAGTTGTATTGACTCTGAGCCATCTAGCTTATTTCTTATTGTGATTTGGTCAGTCGGGGTGATCCTCTTCATTTATACTAGTTAAGAATCATTATCTAGTTGGTTGATGATTCTTTGGGCTCCTTCTAGTAACAACAACCCCCTCCTTTGTGCCTTAGTGGCTTCTTCTTCTTTTTTTTCTTCTCTAACCCTCAGAGATTCTTGAGTTGTATGTTCTATCATTTCAACCTACTCATCCATACCCATATCTTTGAACGTAGTCATGTTTGGGTTAGATTTTCTATGTAGTACCTCCTCCCAATCCAGAGCACATTCTGTAAGGATCGCATATTCAAACTTGTCATGTGCGTATGGCTAGTAGGAAGAGACTTGTGAAGCATGTTGGAGAGCTAGGCCTTTCAAGTCATGCTTGTGAAACCGGCTTGTCAGGAACATGTATTCCAGCTGACTCAAACCCTCTTGTTTAGCTTGAGCAGTTTCCTTTGCAATACAAAACCCTACATGGAAACCATAGGGTATGAATGATCATTTCTTGTCCTTAACCAAAGTTGCGTTATATCCCTACATGATGGTATGGTAACACATTTCTCTTATGACGAGACAGTATGGGACATGATCATGTAGAAAATTTGGTCCTTCGGTGGCCCCAAACACCCTGATATAGGTTGTGGTTTCATCTAGGTACCAGTGGCCTACTTTCGAAATAATTTTCTTGGCCATTATAGACAGCCTTGGGAATTCATTTTTGAATATAATGAAATAAATTCGAGCAATGAATTCATTGCAAATGAGAGCATAAGACTTATTGTACCTATTTTCCCATAGGATGTTTAATTAGACATGTACAAGTAGCTCCGTGACGTGCTAGCAAAGACATTCCTTGCGCAGATAACGTCTAGCAGATATGAGGCCATGTGAAAAGTGGGCACTTCTCCCTCCTTTGGTGACTGGGCCTGTAGTATACTGGTGCTTAATTTATTGGAGATAATTTCTCCCCAGTTGAAGCTACTACCCAAAATAGCCACAGTGTATGCCAGGGGAATCCATGCCTCTGAGAACTTTGCACAATCCTTTTCCCCGTATAACTGATAAATTAGAGCCATTAAGTAGATATATGGCTCGCTCAACTTTGTTGTCTCGCACCATCCATTGCTCCGATTTGTAAATTTCTTGTCTTCCTTCCACCAGGAGGCCATTAATTGTCTTGTGTCATGAAATTCATAGAACTTCACCACAAATTTTGTGTTCAACCACTCCTTCGGGTCCCTAATTTTATAATATTTATGGACCTCTGTCAGGAGGAAAACTCCTACACATCCACCATTCTTGTCATTTATTAGGCAGTTTTGCGTGTGTGCATGATCGATTATCCAACTCAAAGTCTCAATGCAAGGAAATACTGGAGTTTGTAAGGCTACCATATGCAAGCATGACTGTCGGATATTTGAAAAAACCTAGTCGTCGAGGACCCTTACATCCAGGTCACTGTGTGGGATAAAATCCCAGTAATATTCTTGGTTGATTCTGTTGAACAAATTTCCCCGCTGTGTGAGAATTATTTTTTATCTAGTGGTTTCTTCTATATCGTCGGAAGTAGGGGGTTGAGCAAATTCCTTCTTATTCGATGTCTTGATGACCAGTTCTGCTCTAGGGGAAAATTCCAACTGCCTCGCAACTCCAAGAGAATACCCTTCACCGAACGCTGCATCCTTCAATTTCGGTGTCCTTGGTGAGTGTATGGTTTTTGGATTCCTTAGAGGAATTTTTTTCTCTTCTTCCAACTAGCTTAACCTGTTTTTTGAAAATTTGATAATCAAACGCAACTCTTGAGACACTCTCTTCACCTCTTCGACTTCTCTGGAAATGAGAAACTTGTGTGTATAATGGAGATGTTCGAAGTTTTCATAGTGATTTAAAAGGAGATGATACTTACCTTTTCACATCAGTTATTCAATTTGGGGTGTACGTGTGGTTCTACAAAATCTGTCGTCAGATCCGCATTATGATTGATATTTAAATGAAATCGTAGGTTGGTGGCGCAGGCATAGGCTATAATGTAGTTCATCAGAGATTTCAAATTCTCGTTGTTTTATAGGCACACGGGGTAGAAACATATGTGCAACGAAACATTAATTGGCCTATTAAATTGCAGAATCCGATCTTGTTTTGTGCTGAAAACATCCCATCACTGCTAATTTATCAAGTGGATCAAGATTCGATGCTCTCCTTTAGACAATGTTCATTGCTACCTCTTGGAAAAAAATCCAACGTCGATCCATCTTTCTGTACATGGCTGATGTGGAAAAGTTGAATTGAAAGTGTGACTAGGACATGGGGAAAGCTAAGATGACTCGGGATGAAACTAAGATGTAAAAAATGCGTACACGGAAGAGACACATGGTGTTTGAGATTGGCATCTTTGTTTAATCGTAGTATTCAGAATTGAGGATTTTCATTAGATAAGAATTTTAACAATAGGTCCTACCCTGTTGATGTCGAAAAGTATCAAGGATTGGTGATCAACGATAAGTTTAAACAAATGTTCTCAGATTACCCCCCAAGAAATTTTTCAATGTCGAAAATACATCAAGGATCAGTGATTGACGATGTGTCAATGCAAATATTTTCAATGTTTTAACTCTTTTATATTTTACTGGCCCCGAACAAATGCATCGGTCATCGGTTATCAAAGGTGTTAGAATATAGAAGATTGTGTGCTCGTTTTACCATTGACAATACCCTTGTCACCCAACCATAGGCCAAAGCCACCCTCTGAGCACCTTAACCTTGACTGAGAATTACTCCGGAAGAAAACCCTAGGCTAGATAGCCAAGCAAGGTGTAAAACATCTTCCTCCAAGGATAGAGCACCAACCATAGCTGATCTGATAGTCCAAACCCTAGCCAAGAGATAGTCCAAGCCAACACTAAAAATTGGTTGTTGCAGCAGCTGCACCTGCAGCTCTCCTCCACACGTGCGTACCAAATTGGGAACTGCAGTGCGCACTAGTTGTTTCTCTGCAATTCTGAGATGTGTCAAATGAGAACTGGCACCCTATATTTATAGTGGTTTTGCCAGGTTTGCTGGGGACAACTTCTCCTTCTGGGTACATGTATATTCATTATTTATTATTTCTGGCCGACTTCTTCTCTTGGAGGCTAATAACCTAATATAAATTATCTTCTTGAGCCGACAAGACTTCTAGGGTTATTAGCCAACTCATTAGGGTTTTCTCTTGCTTTTTGGAGTCTTCTATTCTCGTCAGGTTTACACGTGGAGGTAA
>SNQJ01S0064595.1:7590-34979 GCA_010110895.2 Picea sitchensis
TAATTAATAAAAAAAAAAAAAACACTTTTCAATTTAGGAGTCGTTTTTAATATTTTTATTCATGATGGTAACAGTGGTAAGGGGAACGATTTCAATTAAGCCATAATTTTAGCTCCAAAAATAAAATTGATGCTACTTGAAGTATCAATTTTCGATTCGAGGGTCAATTTTCTACAATGGTATTGGTTGTCAAGTTTATGATTTTGAACAAGTCACAATTTTAACCACAAAAAAGGGGGGTGCTACTGGTAGCACCACTTTTTGAAATGAGGGTTGATTTGGGTTTTTTTGAGCAAAAAAAATGGATTTTTGGGCTAGAGTTCTCATTTTGAGGTCACGGTTCTCATTAAGTTGGTAACTATGTTAAATGGGCATGATATGGAGCATGTCAATCTTGTGCCACAACAATATCTTCATTTCTCTATTAGTTCTGCGAATGGATTCCCTTCTCAACAATTTCTTTCTATTGGAGAAAACTCTTTCAATCCATTTGCATTTCACTTGCTAGCTTCATTGCATGTGCCAATTTCAGGTACATCCATATTTTCACCATATTTTTGCTTATGTTCTCTGTTGGCATCCTCTTTAAAGTATACGATAACCCTGACATTTTTTCTATCATTTTCAATTGATGTTGTGAGCTTATATCGTACAACTTCGTACTTATCTATTGAATCCTCTTCTGCATTTATCCCTCCCCTACCTCTAGATCTGTATAATGCCAGTTTCTTTTCATTTTCAATCTCACTTCTAATTCCATCATTGGTCAATATTCCAACTCCATTGCAAACTTCAAATTTACGTTCTTTCTTGAGTGAGCCGGTGGTCAGACTCCCATTACTTGTTTCAACTTTGTAACTATACTTACCCCACAACATATTTTGATTTTCACTCCCTTTTTCTCTGATCTCATTGTGCACATTTCAAGGATATATTTCCACTTTGGTCAGGGCTATCTTGTAAGTGCAAGGCCATAAATTTCATCTGCAATATCTCCAATTATTCTTGTCTTTCTAAGAACATTCCTAAATTAGGCCTTGTAGATGAGAAACAAGACATCCATGCCATGGAACGTTTAACAAGCTTAAGATTGTCATCACTTCGGAGATGATCTAAAGGTGAAAGCTACCAAACAAATTTCAAGTCAAGATTTCCTACTTTGAGCAAGCATGAAAATGAAGCAAAAAATTTGTATGCCCATTTGGAAGCTCTAAGTAATCTAGGGGAGTGAGAATCTCTTTGTTTCAATTTCTATGGGGTAAGATATACCACTTTAGACAATCATAACAACATATGCTTCATTCTATGAACTATGCCATATACATGTGGGAAACTGCAAGCATGTCCCCATTATGTCATATTCTATAAGGGTTTTCAATTAGCAGTGCTCCATTATGTCATATTCTATGTGGGTTTTCAATTAGCAGTGGTTGCTGCTAGGATCAATAAGTCAACCTGCAGAGCAAGGTAACCTGTAGATCCTTATAAACACTTTTGGATTTGGGAATGATCATGATTCAACATCCATACACTCCACATAAGAGATTTATGGTGGAACCTTTTCCTTTATTGAGAGAAAAAGTGTCATTCAATATGCTTTTGAACAATGCACATGTGGTTAGGAAATTGAGCATAAACTACTCAAACATATGCACTTAAAAATGTCAATTCCAATAACCAAAAGAGTTAAATTGTGCCAATATATACATGTATGGTAACTGACCTTTTACTAAATGTTGGAATGGAGACCAAAACTAATAGTTTTTTTATCTCTTTTAAGATTATAGAATATGAATCCAATCTTTTCAAACTTGAAAATGAAGCTCATTTTGTTCATCTTTGTCACTGTTTGGATATAAAACAGTACAAAAAATTGCCTAATTCCAAAGTTAAGTATGTAACTTAAGTATACATTCTAATTTGATAATTTCAATAAGTACACATTCTAATTTGATCATGTGGTAAGGGGCATGGTAGGGAGCATGTCAATCCCATGCCACAATAGTATCTTCATTTCCCTATTAGTTATGTGAATAGATTACCTTATCAACAATCTCTTCCCATTGGAGAAGCTTCTTTCAATCCATTGGATTTTCACTTGCTATCATCATTGTATGTGCCAATTTCAGGTACATCCATATTTTCACCATATTGTCTCTGTTCTCTGTGGGCATCATCTTTAAAGTATACAATAACCCCTCCATTCTTTCTATCATTTTCAACTGACACCGTGATCTTATCACGTACAACTTTGTATTTATCTATTGGATCCTCTTCTGCATTTATCTCTCCCCTACCTCTAGATCTGCATAATGTCAGTTTCTTGTGATTTTCAATCTCACTTATGGTTCCATCATTGGTCAATATTCCATCTCCATTGCAAACTTCAAATTTACCTTCTTTCTTGAGTGAGTTAGTGGTCAAATTCCCATTACTTGTTTCAATTTTGTAACTACACTTACCCCACAACATATTTCGAGTTTCACTCCCTTTTTCTCTGATCTCATTGTGCACATTTCAGGGATATATTTTCACTTTGGTTAGGGCTATCTTGTAAGTGCAGGGTCATCAATTTCATATGCATTATCTCCAATTATTCTTTCCTTTCTAAGCACATTTTTGAATTAGGCCCTACAGATGAGAAACAAGATATCCATGCAAGATATCCATGCAATGCAAGATATCTTCATCACCTTAGAGAGGATCTAAAGGTGAAAGTTGTCAAAAAACTTTCAAGCTAAGTGATGGGATTCACTGAACTTGAACCTTGAGGTTTGAAATTCGACAAACCTAAAAAAAAAAATCAAATTTGTTTAGGTTCACTGAACCTAATGCCGAATGTAAATGAACATGAACCTGTTCACGAATTTGATCCTGAAGATAAATTTAAACACAATTTTTTTTTAAGTTCAGCATGAAGTTTGATTTATGGTTCACTGTGAGGTAAATTTCAAAAATTTGGTAAAAGTTAAAAGATGGAATCCTCGAGCCTTGCATATATCCTTTTTCGAGCTCTGAGTCTACCTGTCGCATGATTAACCCTTGTTGTTGTGAATTTTGAACCCTTACACTATGTTTGAGCCTTAAGGAATGGAGACTTACTACAGTCTTCAAGTAAAATTGTATGTTCGAGCCTTTGTCTCTACTCTAGAAGATTAAGCCTAAACCCTCATCACTCGGGACTCAGCCCCCACGTTTGAAGATTGACCATGAAATTTTCCACTTGGACTCAACCCTCTGCCTCTTAGGTGACCAATTGAAAGTCACTAAAATTTTATCCATGACTGGATAGAGAAGTCCACAAATTTTACTTTTTTTTCCAATTTGCAATTGTAGACTATAGCTTAAATTTCAATAACGGTGCCCCCCAACTAATTTATTTCCAGTTGGGTCAAGATCGTGGTTACTTGGTCCATGTTCGGTCATATGGTTTACCGTTCTTCCTATTAAGTAAGCAGGGGGTGGCCCCAACCTGTGATTGGTAATGACATATATATATTCGAACCTCATCCAAACTTTATTGGAAAATTCGAACCCGAATCGAACTTAATCCTTGTCGAACTCGAACCATAGATGGTTATTGGAGATAACGGTGTCATGGAGAGGTTAGCTATTTTGATTCCTAGTAACCTAGTACTCTAGAGTGGTTATTGAAGATATTTCATTAGGAACTTTGAGAAGATCTTTTTTTCAAGGTTACCTGGTGGAAATCGCTCATATTTATAACTGTTAGAAAATTCCAAGTTCGTTGGAGATGCATAATGAACTACCATGTGTGAATATTTTTTGTTAATGTTCATGATTTCCTGTTTTGTATAGATAAAAGACCTTCTTGGACAAAGGCCTTCTCTTTCACAACTTACTAGAATCTATGAGTCATACTTCGTTTCATTTGCAACTTATCTTAGGACTTATTTTCTTGGATCAGTAAGTTCTTCTACCCAACATGGTCCCGATTCATCTTTGCACAACGTTAGCAGGTTAAACTCTACAATAGCGGTCTCTAGTCCTACCACCTGTAGCAACTTTTTGGCTGCCTTTGTAAGACCTTTACAATGCTACAAACTTGGTTTAAGTCGGCCAACGATCCATGGAAATTCCCACACTGGAAATGAAAATAGTGTTAGTCCCAGAACTCGTGCTTTTAAAAATGGACTAATAAGAAATGTTTATTGTATATGAATTGTGTCCTCAACAAGAGAGAAACTTAAGAGATGCATGGATTTACACAACAACATTTCTATCATTGGTTGTCCAATATTTTCTACATTGAAAATATAACATCCACTCTATAATCCCTATTTTAATTAATGCTTAATGTAGATATAATGGGCAGCTATGGCCAAGCGATGTATATGAAAAATGTATTTCTAAATTTTAAATAAAATGTGATGCCAACTGCAGGAGAATATGGACAGATATGGGGGCTGAATTAATCCACAAGAGAGGGGAGGGTTTAAGAGAATGTCTAAGAGGGGTCCAAGGGGGAATTACCCATGTCTATTAATTCGACCCACATTCTTTATTTTTATTATCATTGTGCATTAACCTTCTAATTTTGTTGTTGAGTGTTCCCTAAATCCAATCATTGAATGCATGTAAGAGGGTGGGTGTGAGAAGTCGCGCATTCCATAGTTATTGGGAGCATGGGGTTGAGTACAATCAACTTAGGGAAGTGAGTGAGTCAAGCAAGCAAGCCAAGTAGAGGAAATTTGAATGGGCTGTGACAATGGTTTTAGACATTCGGTTTATGCATGAACAACAAGCAAAGAGCAGAGAAAGGAGCATTGGAGCTAGGGAAATGAGGCTAGGCGAATTATAGAGCATGTTGGAGTGTTTTGGAGTTGAAGATTGAATAACTTGGTTTTCAAGCCTGAAGAATGAACTCCTAGGGGGAGTTTCACGATAACAACAAGTGGTTGTTGTTGTTTGTTAGTATTTTTCCCGGCAGTGAGTTCCCTTGAGTTCCAAACAAAGATATTCTTGGTTACTTGTGCCAAAGAAACCTTGATAAATGAATGGGATGCTTGATGGACTAAGAGTAGTGAAGGGGTACATTCCTTGGGATGGGAAGGTGAAGAGGAAGAGAGCTGGTGGAAAATCAAGATAGTTGTAGTAGAATACCAATGGGTTGTGGGATTTTATGAGCTATGAGTGGATAGTGAGAGATACCCACTTTTGTGGATTTCTAGTCCCAACTAGGGGGTGAATTGTTGTTGATATTTGGAACAAAAAATCTATGGTTGGGTGGAACGTCTATCTCAAGCAGTTGGTTGCACAATTATTTTTTAAAAGATAAGTGTTTTATCTGTTTTCTGAGTTATTTTGTGTTTAATTGATGTGCTTTTACTCTATGTATGAGAATGGTTTTACATATTGTTGTGTGAGTTATTAGTTGCATTCATGCTTGTTTTAAAATAATGTAGATGCATGTACTAAATGGTATCATATAATTGTTAAATTTGTATGTAATTTGTAGATGAAAACTACATAAGTTAGTTAGAATTTTTTTTTAGTTTTTATGAGTATTTCCACGTCGTAATGGACCTCAACTGGGATGGGGAATGTTACAACAAACAATAAGAAACTCTCATGATTCCAATAATAGTGCAACTAATTACTGGAGCACATAGGAATTAATATATGCTAGTAGCCAAATTAAAATGGGAAAAGAAATCATCTTTCTAAAAATGGGCATGGTTTAGAGAATGTCACTTCTGTTCCACAACGTTATCTTCAATTCCTTATTAGTTTTGTGAATGGATCCTCTTATCAACAATCACTTCCCACTAGAGAAGCTTTGTTCAATCCATTTTTGTTTCACCTACTAGCTTCATTGTATGTGTTAATTTTAGGTACATCCATATTTTCATCATATTATTACATGTGTCCTCTGTGGGAATCCTCTTTAAAGTATCCAATAACCCCTCCTTTTTTGTTATTATTGTCAACTTTATTGTAATTTTAAAATTCTATTTACACAGTTACAATTATTTAATCCAATAACAATTGTAATAGAATCACTGAAAAATAGACAAATCACATATACAATAGAACACAAAGTTTATCTTGGGGAACCCTCTTGGGGGAAAATAACCAACAACCAAAATCCTCAATATAGATTCCTTCAACTAGTACAATGATGCACTATATCTCTCCAAGAAATACGAAGACCAAAAACACCAAAAGAACCAGTCTCCAAGACTTGTGCGCTAGACCTTCTTATGCATTCCAAGATGCACAAGAGAAGTGTGTGTGTGAGTGTACAAATGAGAGGAACCTACCCTCTATTTATATACAACAATGTCTCTTGAAGAGACATGACTCTTGACCTAACTAACCTATAAAAACAGGGCCGACTAGCCACAATGGGGCTTTTTACAATTATAAGTAAAATACCAATAATATAATAATTTTTGTTGAGCCGATTTGTACAATATAATTACAATAACCTTTTAAATTTTTTATCAAAACAAATATAAAATAATATATTTTGTAGTTACACCAAAAATATTAACACTCCCTCTTAACTAGGAATGTATTCTTTCCAGACACAGACTCCAAGTCTGATACCATACGAGCTCACATCCATTGACTATTGCACATGTGAATCTATACATCCTCAGATATCCATAGTGCAACATGACTTCACCCCATGCATCCAAGGTCTATGGGTAGCTTTGAATAGCTACAACATGTCCCCAGGACATCCACTCCCTGTGATGCATCAATACCTAATCATGTGCGCTCATGTCTCAGTGCCATCCCTTTTTCATGCTAGATGAGATCCACCAGACTCAATGCCAACCCTTTTTCATGTTGGATGATATTTTTCCATTTGTTCTTAGTGCCAACCCTTTTTCATGTTGGATGATATTTTTCCATTTGTTCTTAGTGCCAACCCTTTTTCATGTTGGATGAGACCCACCAAACTCGGTGAAAACCCTTTTTCATGTTGAATGAGATTTTTCCATTTGTTCTCAGTGCCAACCCTTTTTCATTATGGTTGAGAACACTCCCTCTCAAGAGGGACCATGCCAATCTTGTCCTTGAAGTACTCAATCTTTGTCCTCAACAACGGCTTGGTGAACACATCCGCAACCTGATCCTCGGTAGTCACGAATTGGAGCCTCACTGCTCCCCTTTGTACCATATCACCGAGGTAATAGTATCTAATCTTGATACTTTATACAGGGTTCTCTGACAAATTTATACAACTCTGGTTGTCACACCAAATGCAGGTCACCTCCAATCTGAGACCAAATAACCCAGACAACAGTTTCCGATGCCACGTTGCTTATCTACTCGTTGCACATGCTGCCACATACTCACCTTCAGCCGTACTGGGTGCCACACATGACTGCTTCCTACTGCTCCACGAGACCATATTGGAGCCAAGACTCAAACAATATCCAGGTGCTCTTTCGGTTAGGAATAATGTCGGCCCAATCTGAATATGAGTGTCCATACAATCCAAACTCATAGTCAGATCTATACCAGAGACCATGATCTAGGGTACCCTTAAGGTACCTCAACACATGTTTTGCTGCAATAATATTTTGTTTATTCGGGGATTCACTTGGTTTTCTCTAGATTTCTATGACTCATGAAAATTAAAAATGCTTAGTTCTCTTATTCCATGAGACATTCAACTTTCATCATCAAATGTCTAGAGGTAACTCCCTTAGTGGGGAAAACAACAGGTTGATCACTTCCTTTTCCCAAAGCTCTTGTATTAGTAGGAAGAGGTCCCATAGCCAGTTTCTAGTTTCCTTCAAATGTGGGGATACTTAGTCTGCCTCTTAAATATGAACATTTCAAACCATAATAGTATCTTCTTGTTCGAGAATTCGATCAAGAATTCCGCTAATTTTTGCTCAAATTTGATTCATACAATGAAAAACAATATATGGAAAATATAATGATATTTAAATGTCCCCACAGGGAAGACTATAATGCATTCTCTCTCTATATATAATTGGAATGTTTCTTTTATATTAATAACCCAAACCAAAATGAACCAAAACATGTTGAAAGAACAAATTGTGCAATCCCTTCTCATATGACATGTTTCTTACAAGGCACTAAAACACACATTTTGCTAAATTTGTTCGCAACAAAATATAGATAATCATGACCTTTCTTGGACATAGGAAAACCTCCTACAAAATCCATAGACACACTTTACGATGGACGAGAAGGTACATGAAGTGGCATATACAAACCCAATTTTCTATTACTTGGTTTTCTAGTGGCACACATCACACATCCTTTTACATATTTGGACATAGTTTCATACATTTGAGGCCAATAACAATAACATTGCAACTAATCTATTGTTTTTTCTATACCAAAATGGCAAGAAATGAGGGAAATATTCGCTTCTCTAATTACATGCATTATTTCATCTCATGGAATACACATTTTACCGAGATGATATAACAACTTTTCATGTACATGATAATCTAATTCTTCCACTTTGGTACCATGGATTAATGTTTAATAAACACCCTTAAGTCTTCATCTCTAGCATATTGTTCAATGTAACTTTCTTGAGCTAATGAACTATGTTGTAAAGCAATGGATGCATTAAGAAAGGGTCTAGATAACATATCAACAATTTTTTTTTTGTATACCTTCCTTATATCTGATTAATGGAATTGTTGCAAAAATCTCATCCATGGGAAATGGTGTGACTGTTGTAGCTTGGTTTGTGATTGGAGATATTGCAAAGACTAATGATATGTATGGATGATTGTCTCTTTACCCATCAAATAGTTTTTCCACTTCTTCACACTTTGAACCAAAGCATACAATTATTTTTCATAAGTAGGATAGTTTCTTACTCCACCAATGAATGTCTTAGAATGGTAACAAATCGGTTTCTTCCTTTCTATTAACACTGCATCATGGCATAATCACTTGCATTAGTATCAATCTCAAATGGTTGTTGTAAATATGGCAATGATAGAACTAGGGTTGTACGAATATTTTATTTGAAGGTCTTGAAGGTTGTTTGCTATTTACCTCCCCATTGAGAGACCTACTTAGTACTTGTCAAAGCATGTAAAGGAGATGCAATAAAAGAAAACTTAGCAATGAACTTCCTCCAATATTGATCTTCCCCCAAGAAGCTCCCTAATTATTTTACATTATTAGGATTAGGCTACTTCATAATGGCTTCAACTTTAGAGGGATCAATTTTCAATTCACCACCCCCTACTATATAGCCCAAAAAAACTAAACATGTTTTCCCAAATTCACATTTTGACATCTTTAGGCACAATTTCTCCTTTTTCAAAACATCTAAGACTTTCCTAGCATGCTTTACATGATCTTCCCAAATTTTACTGAAAATCCATATATCATCTAAGTAGACTATTACAAAATCATCTATGAATGGCCTAAATACACCATTCATAACCCGCATGAAAGTAGCAAGAGCATTACAAAGCCCAAAGTGCATAACCAACCATTCAAATAATCTTTGTTTCGTTTTAAAAGTAGTTTTCCATATATCATCTTCATTAATCCTTACTTGACGATAAGCACTTCTTAAGTCTAACTTAGTGAAATAAATTGGATTTTTTAATTGATCAAATCATCAATATGAGGAAGAGGATAACGGTTCTTCACCATAATTTTGTTCAATGCTCAGAAATCCACACACATTCTCCATGTACCATCTTTCTTTGGTACCAACACCATGGGTGACCCACATGGAGAGGTACTTGGTCAAATGACTTCTTTCTCGAGAAACTCTTGAACTTACTTCTTTATTTCTTCACTCTCAAGCACAAATAACCTATACATTGCAATGTTAGGAAGAGGTGCATCTTGTTGCAATTGAATCTCATATTGTATCTCTCTCCTTGGAGGTAATACTTGTGGTTCCTAAAACACTTCATCATAGTTATAAATAATCTTAGCTAATTAATATTTATGTTTAGGATCACACCCTTTGAAAGCTTTGGTTTTATCATCATCCTTATCTTTTACAATCATTAGTACAAAATTCTTGCTTGCATTTACAAGCCTTTTCATTTGTCCTGTAGAAACCAGATACAAGTTAGTCTCTACACGATGGGCTCTTATAATATACTTAATCCCATCCTTTGTAAGATGATACATGTTCTCCTCCCTATAGAAGATAGTTTTCCTATCATATAAATAAAGACTTCCCACAACAATTCGACAAATATCAAGTGGTACGACATCTAACTCTACCTCATCTATGAACTTAGAGGTGATTTCAAATCTGAGCTTACATTATTTATATACTTGTAAATTGACATCTTCACATACCCATCCTAAAGGATATGGTTTTGGATGAGGTTTAGTTTCAAGTCCCAATGTCTTATCGATTTCTTAGTAATGAGATTAGCTTGAAAACCACTATCAAAGAGTGTTGTTGGCAGCCAAAGTTTTGGGTCTAATTTTGTGTGCGTGCACAAACAAAGTTTTGTGCACTCATTTCATAGTTTTGTTTGCATATATGGACATACACAGAGAAAATCTAGAATGGCCACATCGGATCGAGTTTTGTCAGCAACACGCCATGTATAAAGACTACGAAGTGGGTGTCAATCCGAGTTTTGTCTGTTGCGTCGGAAACCAAGAAGATTCCCTCCGGAATCAAGAAAAGAATCTTCAAGAAATCTCTCGAAATGATTATTGTCAGCAACAAATGAAGACATGGGGTGACTAGAAGATGATCTGGCAAGACATTTAAGATTTTCCATGATGCAGAGAGTCTACATAAAGCACTAGCAGGCACCAAAAGCATGTGAGATAGTTGACTCATATTAGTAAGTGGAGCAGAGCAGAAAGAGACAACACTCCCCAACATCGAAAGATATAAAAAGGATATCTAAGATCATAACAAGATTTAGCTAGTTAGTATATGAAACAATTGATTGCCTATCAACCTCGAGCTCACTCCGAACCTGTTGTAATCCTGTGATGTTGTGAAGTTATTATTGTGTCTTTCTTTTGTTTGATCCTAAAGCAAGGCGCACGACACATCATATTGTATTCCCACTGTTATAAATAGTAATGATATGAAGTCCTATGGTTGTCCTAAGAACTTGTTCAACATATTGTATGTCTCGAATATGATATGATGTTTCCAGTAATAAAGATATGGCGGTTCTAATCTATTTCGTGTATGTTGTGAATGAGTTGGTTATGTGTACGAACGATTTTAATTCTTAGTCCTAAAATAGTTTGTCAAACATGAGTTTATGGATACCAATTGTAGTAATGTTTCGTATTCTTAATCCTCCATCTCCAACAAAAGACCTTATGGTCTCTATGATCCTCTCTGCATCTCGGGTGAGACCTTTCTTGGCCTTGGCCGATGATTGATATGTCGGTGCTTTGGGGTTTTGTTGGACATGCTATGGATGAAACCTGGGTATAAACCTCCCCAGTGTTAAGAAGGTCATTGCACGCGCAAGCGTATACCAAAACGACGATACAACACCCAACAAGTGTATCAATCCTAGTATGTTTTTTAATGACTCTAATATGGAATAGTTCATTTATTTTCCTAGATTTTAAAGAATGAGTATTAATGTTAGAACTGGCAAAATAAGATGTACCTTGTATTCCCATGGTTGTGATCTTGCTTTTATATCCTGAATCCGATCCAAGATGCTGTTGGATTGTATCTATGATCTTCATATTACCCTTCTTATTTTTGAACCTCTTTGGCCTTAGTTTTGGATGATTTTTTCAACACTTGGCCTCAACATGTCCTTCATTTTTGCAATGTGAACATGGAGGCTTATCATCTTCTTTATTCACTATGGTTTTTCATTTCATTTTACCCTTTCCTTTGTTCTTGGCTTCAACTGGATGAACTAATTTATTTGAGAAGTTGTCCTTGACATTCTTTCCCCTTGACTCAATACAAGTGGCTTGGACATAAACTTCATCAAGATTAACTCGATTATACATAAGAATAATATGTCTCAAATAACTATGCAACCTGCCAATATACTTCAAAAGAGTTTCTTGTGTATAAAGAGGAATGTCCAATGTCAATGCCCTATTTCTAAAATCTTGAGTACAGTCTTGCACATTATGTCCTTTATTTTGTCTTAGATTCTGCCAATCCATTTTTGCTTGTTGCATATACCCTAAAGGATAAAATTGTTTCTTTAATGTAGCTATGAATTCATACCATGAAGATATCATTTTACCTTTCTTAAGAATATCGTTTTTATTCTTACCCTCCCACTAGATCAATGTTGTGCCTGCCAGTCGACGATTACCTAGATAGACTTTTGCTTCTTCATCCACAAGTTTTTAACCCTGTAGTATACTTCAACATGTGTTTTCCAACGTTTCAATTTATTTGCATTAAGCTCTCCATTATACATTGACAAGTCAAATTTCATGTCAAATTTCAATGTAGGCAAATTAGAATCAGGAAAATTAGAATCAACTTTCTTTGGTTGTTTTTTTGTGGAATTGAAGAGGAACTTGACTTGAAGGAGAGGATGGGGATGAAGGAGTTTTAGGAGGGTCACTACCACCTCCTTTTCCTTTACCTTGACTTGGGTATTCTTCGTTCTCGTTTCTTTCTTTATATAATTCTTCCACCATGGTTTTCATCTCCAAAAAGGCTTGTTGAAACATCCCTTCATATTCGAAGGGGTTTTCTTCCTTTGGAGATTCCATTGCTTGTCTTTGAAATGCATGTCTCGAAGCAATCTTAGGGTTGTATTTTTCAAGCAAACCTTCTCTCCGCTTGAGCTTGGACTTGGTTAGCATTCAATACCAAAAGTTGTGCAAATTCAAATCAAAATATAAGTTAATTCTTGATCAACTGCTCTGATACCAAACTTGATCCAAAAGTAGTGTTAAATACTTCGTTACACTAATTCAAATTCTTATAGAAAGACTCTCAATTTTTTCTACAATTTTCATTAAAAATTGGCTTAATCCATGATTTAAAGACTAGAAATTTTAAACAAGAAATGAAATATCACAGACGTACTCAACAAATTGATAATAGAGTTCACTCATATGGGCTACATTTCTGGGTCTTCTTCAAATTAAAAGCCGATCCATTAAGAAAGATGCAAAGTACATTATTACACCTCTTTACATCAAATAATGGCCTTTAATCTATAAAATCAGGCTCTGATGTCCTCTAGGAAGATAATAACATAGGTTCCCAACCTTCAATGGCTTCTCCTTGCAATAGAATGAACACAATATTTCATATCTTCAATAGATCCCTCTTTGTCAGTCAATAAGAGGACATTGAATGCCTGCATGGCCTAAACCTGCACCACGATGTAATTTACGAACTCCTCTAGGAAAATGGGCATCTTCAATCTGTGGTTGCTTGGGATGAGCAAGCTTAGGGTTTTCACTCAAGAAGCCTCAGTGTCTCTCACTCCTTTCAATCCATGATGCCTCGAGTTTTTTAGAAAACCAGTGGGCCAACTCCTTGCAAACAGGGTTTATTTGCAGTCAACCCTCGTAAACCTAAAACCACAAGAAAAAGGGATTCCGAACTGAATCTCTCTTGCAACTCTCTTAACCTTGACATGAAGGTTCTCTTTGGATGGTGAGTTAGAGTTCGATTCTCTTTGCCAATGCCATCTCCTCCTCTAATTTTTAAGGTGTGGATCTGGCTATATATAATATGTTGTTTGAATATGAAGAATCGATCTCAAGGGCCACGATCTAAATAGAAGAAGATTTAAAATGCCAAGTATGCACATTGATCGTGGAGGTTGATTATTTAGAGGTGCATGGGTTACACATGAAACTGTGTCTTGCATTGCTTGGTTGGCGTGATATGTGAATGGTTTAAAAATAACTTTAAAATCGTTTTTAAAATTGACCTCCACCACATTAGTTGGGATTCAGGTGCTTCCAAAGACTAGAGACCAAATGAACCTGTTTGATGTGGCATTTTCTGATTAGATTAATTGTGAGGATCCTCTGAATCAAATATTATCATTGTTTGAGTATTTTTCTAAGTCACATATCCAATTTAATTCTTATCAACAAAAAAATATTAATTTATATAGAAATTATTAAAACCATATTAATTTATTTCAAATTTATTAAAAATATATGTATAAATATGAGGAACCATTCTTAAATATTTTCCCATAAAATTTTCTTTTAACCTTTTTTTAATAAAACACACTAATAATTTTAAAAACATAAATACTATGATCTACTTACTATGGTAGTGACTAGACAATAACAAACAAACGTGATGGTTTGGTATAATATTTAATTTTGTATAATAAATTAGTATAACATGCCTCACATACCTGGAGATTTTTAATCAATTTGTAAGCAACGTCTATGTACCGGTGTGAGAGAAGGAGCACTAATTCCCCGCCTTTGGATCAGATTTTTGGAGTTTGGGAAGAAATCACCATTTAAAATTGTCAAATTCACAAACAATTTAAATTTAAATTTAAAAAAAAAAATTAATTTTCATTTATGAAAAAGCTCATCCATTCTGAAACCATTTCAAGTTTCACTATTTGTGCGAACTTTATCCATTTATTACAGGCGTAGGTTTAAATGGCGGAAAGGTGTCTGATCAAGGAGTTTTTTTGAATTTTTGATCCTGGTGAAAATGGCGGGCGAACTACGAACCAGGTGTTACAAGACCCCCTTCGTCCCCCCTCCGGATCCATAGAGTGCTCGGGATTACCTGTGTTATTCTCACTATGGTAAGCCCTTTACAGTCCTCTGACCCTTCTGTTACAGTCGTTTAAACAAATACATTCAGAGCTCGTGGTGGGTGACCCTGTGCTTGAGGCGGGGACCCCTGTTTTTTGTCTCTTTGTCCATCTTTTAAATAACTGTGCTTACCTTACCCAGACAGAAACCCCTTGTTTTTATCCTGACTACCCCACTGACGCTCTCCTTCCACTAACTCGATCCTGCTGTCTTGTCTTTTTCGAGGGCCCCTGACCTCGTCCCCGCGTCTTTCCTGTGATCATGTCGGACCTACTGATGAATCCGTCCGATGAAATAATCTGGAATCAGGAAGGATTATTCGCTAAAGTTGATGCTCTTACAAACTGTCAGGATTCTTTTACAATTCACCATGAGACTTCTACTGGCCCCGGGACCCCCCTAGTGCCTGTCCATCCCCCCGAAGTTTTCTCTGCCTCTACTAGACTACCTCAGGCCCGAACTATCCTCCTGGACTCCCAAAGGGACATTTCTCCTACCTTTAGAGCCCCACAAAGCCGGAAGGTGTGGAAAGCGTCCAAAAAAACAAAGTGTTTAGTGCTTCGTGGTCAATCCTGGAAGAGTGGATAAAGCTTTCTTGGACACCTATTCTGTGATATTCACCGGAGGTTCTCTACCTAAAGAAAGGTTGAGAAACACGACAAGCAGCTTGACGATGATGCTTTATGTACTTTCCTCTTTACGGACCTATGGGCGGGAGGCGATATTATCAACAAAGAGGTGGCGGCCTTCAACCTACAGCCAGATTAGCTGCTTTCTGTGATCACCTTTGGGTCCTTTAAAGACCTCCCACTTTGCATCCTTTGGAATGAGGTTCTTTAAGAGCTGTGGCAGCGCTCTGGGCCGATTCATAGCTCTTTCGATGCACGGTCTTCATGACTCTTCAAGAAAAGTGGCTAGGGTTCTGGTTGCTATTGATGTCACAGCAGGCCTCCCGGAGAATTTAGATATTCAATGGCGTGGTCGAACTCATCGACAGCCCCTAGACTATCTGGGTCTTCCTTTTCGATGCAACATTTGCAGAGCAACAGGCCACCTCCAGAGAGCTTGTCCTGGTAAGCCTATTCTTGAATTTGCTGAAGAGGAGGAGCTCAATATAAACCCTCCTGAATACGTTGTGGCTGACCCATCCCTTGATTTTTTAGGCCGTCCCGCACGTTCTCATCCCCATCGAGAACACTCAGGCTACCCGACCCAAAACTTGACTGCTGCCCTTCCCTGGCACACCGTTACGTCCATTTGAAATAGAGACTATTACTTGATTCACGGATGGCTATCACCCACTTATCCTTGGATCTGTTGATCCCTCCATACACCCATTGTATGCGCACCCCTCCTCGGCTCTACCACCGCCTTGGATTTGAACCTTTCTTTGGACTCGGAGCTCCATACCATACTCTCCCTCGTCACCTTAAGCCCCAACCTTGCAATCTGTCCCCGTACACTTCGCTTCCGGTTACTTGTCGATTGGAAGATGAAGAATTGAGCTCGACGCCTAACCTCTCCCACACTTCAACTGTTTAGGACACATTTGCAACTTCTGTTTTGAGGCGGGGAAGTCATCTCGGCATCTAACTGGCGGCTCCTCTAGATCAAATAAAGAGATCAAATCTTATGCTTGGTCAAGGGGTATTGCAACTGAAATCTCCCTCTTGATTTCACGTAGCTCGGAAGAAAGAATTTCGAACAATCGGTGATTGCTCTTGACTTACATTCGGAGGCAAAGGCCCTTAGAAAATGAAGGCCTTAGCCACGATCAATAATGTTCATTCTCTCCTTGGTATCGAGGGGGATCGGAGGCACCACTTAAGAATGCCTCCTTAGAAGATTGCTTTAGAGAACTAGGCAGATATAATTTTTTCTACAAGAGACCCTAACAGTCGATCACAAAGAAAGAGAATTTCTTCATCATTTCCGCCCTTCTTGGTTTACAGTGGCGGTGAGCTCCTTAGGTACTTCCGGAGGTTTGCTTGTGGCTTGGGACCCCAACCTTTTTGAACTGAGACCCTCCTTGTCGTGTGGGGGTTTACTGTTACACGGACACCATTTAGAATCAAAGATGGAGCTGTCTTTACTTAACATATACGGCCCTTGTTCGGAAAAATCGACTTTCTGGTCACAGTTGGCAGCTAGCGGCATCCTCTCTTCGTCAAACCTCATCGTAGGTGGAGACCTGAAAATCCTCCTTGGTGATGAATCACGGGTGGTGTCGATTCTTAGGAACCAATTGGAGCTCGCCTGAAGATTTTTTACTTCAAATAACCTTGACATCAGGCCGTGATTATTACACCCACTTGGAAGCTTGGCGGAATTTGGCGGCCGACTATTATACAAGCGACCGGTAGCTTCCTTGTGGGTATGGACTTTTAAGCGTCCTGAGTTACTTCTTCATGGTTGTACTTCCCTTTTTCTCACGATCAGCTCAGGTTCTCCTCGGTGAGACTTTTCACGAGCCGACCGGTTTCCCCTTTTAAATTCAATCCTCGGCTCACTTGGGAGAATATACGAGCTTGTCCACTTTCAGTGCAGGTGACCCGATTTTCATCGAAATTAACCCACCGCGAAGATTTACGTGAAACTCCAAGGCCCTCAAGACCAGGCTCGGGAATGGTATCACTTAGTAAACAAATTGAGGATCGATCTCTACCTATGGTGAAGCAGTTATCTCAGAGCCTCTCGCTAAATCTTTTTACTTGCACAGATTGTTGATTGAGTCGGAGGACTTAAAGTCTTGAAGCTAACGAGGCGTCTATTCTCAGATCTGAGAATTGCTTGGCGTCTTGACCCAGAGCGCTACATGGCTCAGAGTGGGTACATGGCAAAGTACTTTCACAATGTTGCTGACTACAATCGATAAAAAGAGGATCTGCTCAATTAAAAGTGATGGACAAGTTATACAGGGTCAGGATGCCTTAAAGGAGGAGGCTTTCTCACATTTTTCTCACCTGTTCAAAGACTCTAGCATGCCCAATCTCAGGGACAAAGGATCGACTGCCTCTCTATTCCCTCGTATGGTCTCCGGAGCTGAAGCTGAGACTCTTTTCAATCCTGTTACTCTTACAGAAATCAAAGATATACTCACACACTTTAAAGAGAAATTCCAGGGCCGGACGGCTGGACTTCTGAATTCTTTTGCTTCTTCTTCGACCTGTTAGGCGCTGATCTTCTCCATATGGTTGAGGACTCCCGTATCACTGGTAAGATTGCAGGAGGAATTAATTCTACTTTCCTGGTTCTGATCCCTAAAGATGGAAGCCCTTCCTCCTTCAACGACTTCCGACTGATTTCACTCTGCAACCTTATCTACAAGATTATTTCCAAGGTTATTTCTAACAGAATCAAGCCATTTCTTGAAAAGAGTCTCTCTGCCCGGAATAATTAGAACTGCTTGAAGGAGGAATCCAGGATCACGATTGGTCGCGATACAGATGTTTGACATCAGGGAAAAACTCTAAGGCCTTGGTTTTGAAGCTGGACCTCAAAAAAAAGCTTTTGATTGTGTGGACTGGGATTTCTTGAGACTCATACTCCATGCTGTGGGTCTCGGGGATTCATTTATTACCTGGACTCTCTCCTGTGTTACCAGCACCAATATTGTTGTTCTAATCAATGGAGAATGAATAGCTTTCCAAAAGCGAAAGGGGTCTTGGCGGGGATGTCCACTCTCACAGGTACCTCTTTTCGTCATGGAAGCCCTCAACATTCTCCTCTCCAAATGCTTTGTTGAGCACCAAATCTCTGGAATCAAGGTAACAAATCTCATTAAACTAGTCCATTTAATGTTTGTTGATGAAGTTCTTGTAATGTCAAAGGCTGATCTGAGGGAATGGCGGATTTTACTTGAGGTGCTCCGTCACTTTGGCGCGGTCTCTGGCTTATCCATCAATCTGTCCAAGTCTTCTGTCCACTATTGGGGAATTACTGATTCAGAACTTCTCCATCTAAAAGCCTCCATCCCACTCACATTTAAACATCTAAGCGAGGGTTTCATATATTTGGGCTTCCGGATGAAACTGGGAAGCACTTCCCCGAGGGACTGGAGCTAGCTTGTGGCTACTTTTGAAAAAAAAATCGGCTTCCGGTGCAATAAATGGTTGTCGATAGGGGGTCGCTTTATACTGATCAAATCGGTTTTAGAAAGCCTTGCTGTCTACTGGATGATGTTGGAGAGGGTTCCTACAAAGATTATTACCACTCTCCGCAGCTTATCCTTCAAGTTCCTGTGGGGTGGTCATGCAGACTTACAGCGTATTCATCTTTAAATTTGCAGAGACCACAGTCCTTCCCACAGGAGGCGGGGGTTGGGGCCTCAAAAATCTATCCACCTTCAATGTGGCCCTCTTGTGACAATTTACGGGTGTCTCACCTGTATGACATTTGGAATCCAACTTATCGACAAATATTTAGACTCAAAAGCGGCTCCTCCATTGGCTTACGACACCCACCTTCCGGCTCTGACGAGCCTCTCTCCCATACGGAAAGGTCTAGTGGCTTCTTCTCAAGTTATACTTCATTGGTTCAGATGGAGACCAGGTAATGAAATACGGATATTAAAATTGGTAGAGATTTGATTTTGGGGCTGGGGGAGCGTTCTCTTCTATCGCCCCCACTGAGACTCCATTTACAGAACCTTGGCCTTACTTCCCTCAACCAGG
The DNA here is from genome assembly GCA_010110895.2 of Picea sitchensis. Taxonomy (NCBI): domain Eukaryota; kingdom Viridiplantae; phylum Streptophyta; class Pinopsida; order Pinales; family Pinaceae; genus Picea; species Picea sitchensis. The sequence continues at coordinate 26,991 of SNQJ01S0064595.1, forward strand.
TCCGTTCATCGACTGTTGCGTTCCCATTGCCGGACGCATGGAAGAATTGCAGCGAACTCTCCCTCTGTGATCCTTTATCCTCGGAATGGACCCGTTACACCACTTCACTAAAAAGTGCTGGGATATCTCTAAGCGTCGATCCAGACGGACTAGTGTGGGCTGGCGGTGATGCTACTCACGGGTGTTATATCGTGCAAAAACATATATAAAAGCCATCCTTTCCGGCATTTACCAGCCAGCGATGCCGTGGATCAATCAACTATAGACTGGAAAGTTCCCTAAAACTTAAGTTATTTTCACGGCTGGGCGGCAAGAATCCCTTGCTGGGGCGCACTTCAGGTACAGGAGGGCAGATTACTGCTGTCTCTGCAAACAGGCTGCTGAGGACCTCAACCATCTCTTGATCATATGTCCTTTTACCGCTGAGGTTTAGCACCGCTCATTAAAACATTTCTCTATCTCCTTTGACTGGTGCGGCTCCTCCGTTTCAAATTGCTTTGCCAGATGGTACACTTGCAAATTGGCCCTTCCTAGTCTGGCTGCTCACATTTGCTGGAGTCTTTGGCTCGAATGAAACCGAGTGACCTTTGAAGGGGGACGGCCCTCATTGACTTCTGTTTTAATAGGATTTTGGTCTCCTTCAGATGGATTCCGACCACTGTCAATTGCTTCCCATGCAGAGACATAACCTTTGATTTGGATGCAGGACATACCATCGCTTTCTTTGACGGGGATGCACAGTTAGGAGGATCTGTTTGCGGCGTTGGTGGCACATTCAAATCCCACCCGTCAAGAACCACTAATTGGTATTTCAACTGTGGCGCAGGGACGAATACAAAGGTAGAACTTATGGGCCTATGGGCCCCTCTCTCTCGCTGCCTTATGGTCTATCGATCATATTCACATCCAGGGTGACTCGCGGGTCATTATAGAATGGATTTCAAATCAGAGCCAGCTTCATTCCACTCATTTAGCAAGATGGATGCGTAAAGTGAGAGACCTTTCTCATTGTTTCACAGACATAAACTTTCTCCACGTTCTTCGCTCTCTCAACTGTGCTGCTGACGCTCTCTCTAAGAGAGCTCTAAGTGAAGTGGTAGGGAGACTCTCGGTCTATAGTGATAGAGGAGTTGAGAGCCCCATTACGTCCATCAATGTTTTTGAATGATCTTTGCTTGATCTCGTCCTTCTGAAGCTCCGGGATTACGCTGGATACTTATCCTTATGCGGTATGTACATTTGGGTTAGATCCTCTGGATCGCTACGCCATTCTTTGGCAGGATTGAGACTTCGTTTTCTCCTTTGCAAAGTGCCTGTACCCATAGCTGTGATTTGTCTATGTAAAATGGATCCTTTCTGCCATTGCTGAAGTTCAGACTTCTTCGTTTTCTCACTGCAAGTGCCTGCTGCCCATAGCTCGCGGTTACAATCTTATGTAAAAGAATTTATACACTATATAAATTTGAGTAATTTTTTTTGGAAAAAAAAAGGTTTAAGGAAAACAATTTCAAATATAGAAGCGTTTTTCCATAGATCAAACATACATGCATTTACGTGAAAGGGAAACAATTTAAAACATATGAAGTATTTCATTTCCCCTAAATTAAAAAACAATTTAAATTTATTTTAACTCGGGATATATAAACATCTACAAGGATTTAGTTTCTATAAATTTATTTAAATAAATTTTGTAAATATTTAAATATTTATTTAAATGAACATTTCATTATCAACATATAAAAAAATATTAATGATTAGTTATTTATTATTTTATTTTTCTATTTTGTTTTGATAAATTTTGTAAATATTTAAATATATATTTATATGAACAATTTATTATGAACATACAAAAATTATTAGTGATTAGTTATTTATTATTTTATTATTTTATTTTGATTGTTTTGATTAGTGTAAAGATGAAAATCAATATTGTTAAAATAAAAAAACAAACTCTCACTAATTTTATAGTAAAATAAAGCTTTGGACAATGAGTACACCCTTATTAGTCTCTGCCAAAAGCATAGCGACTATAACAATGAATTTGACGTTGACATAAATAAAAATTATTTTTTCTAACATGTTAGTGGCTTTCAATTTGAAAGCCACCGACATCGCATCCACTCATAGGTTTCTACTATTTTCTTTTCTACGTCATTCTTTCGGTTCTGTTAATCTCATTGTTCATGTGAAGTAAAGGCATAAATCTTTAGAGTTGGAAAGAATTAATTCTTTACAAATTATTTATTATGCAGAATATGGTCCTTGGGCAATGCGAGCTCCAATAGTGTTCTAATTGTATAAATAGCTCTTAGATAGCCATTTTGTTCCCCTGTTTTTCCATGAAAAATAATAACTTGACTGAAGATTTTGCCAATGACTGTCATTTTAAAGATCAAAAGGTAAATTTCTTTTTTAATCAAACACCGAATTTGTGTTTTTTACAAGTTCTTTATTTTCCCTTCCCCATAGAGCTCATGTTTCCTTTTAAATATGTCTCATTTTGTGAAATTAGAAACAAATCTCTGGGACTGGTCCAATTTTAACTTGGGTTGTAACTTACATATGGAGTCTTATGGAGTCTTACTTCTTTTTGTGCTATTGGATTCGAAGATCCTTTTCAAACATGTTTAGCCCCCCACTCTCCTTTTTATTATTAAATCTCTAATCAAGTGGAAGAATAATGATATTTTCATTTAAATTGATAGAGCTTTCAGCGCAAGTAGGGCATATTTTAGTTAGGGATCACCAAGAAGAATCCAATTTCATTTCCGGATTATATTTTTCATTTGGAGATCAGGTAATCTGATACTTATAAGGCATGGAATCTGATACTTATAAGGACAACCTGTGGTATCAGAATGCTTTTTTTTAAAGGTAAAAGATTTTTTCTAAGGGAATCCTGTGGTATCGTAATTTTTTATTAATAGGTAAAACTTTAAAAACTTTTGTTTGATATGTGGGAGAATGAAACTCAGCTTTGGTGTTAACACATTAACCCACTTTTTAGTACTATGAGATTTGATCTATGTACCTCAACCTTAAAAATATGTGTGTTTTTACCAACTTGCCATGGGTAATCCCCAGTCTGGTATCAAGATCTTACCAAAACCTAACTAAATTAATTGTTGATAAGGAGGAAGACAAAATTGATTCAGTAGTAATTCATGTATGTTCTAACTGAACAAAGAAACTAAGTGTTAGGCTTAGTTTATTTGAATTTTTGAGTGACTTACCAATTGGATATTTTTCTGCTATTTGCATATCCTTTAGTAGTATCTAACATAACACACTTAAAGAGTCCTTGTTTTCTACCAGGTGCTTGGGATAAGATTGAATTCTAGTGAATTATAATTTAGCAAATAAAATAATCAGTTATTGATCACTATTATCTGCACCCTCATTATGTATTGAAGGCAAAGATGTATAAGGTGTGGATTACAGATCTTTTGATTGCTTGGTTAACGACATATGGTTTTTCAATTCAATGGGCTGAAGAGTGTCGTTAGCTCCTAAATTGGGGGCTCTACCATCACTTGGGTATTTTAAGAGCGTTTTCACAATCGTCTACGCTGTATGATTTCTTTTCCTTAACAAAAAATAATACACTATACCGATTCATTATCAATTGCACTAGAAATTCTGTCAATTATTGTGTTTTATCATATTTTTGTTACATAGTTGGGAATTTGTTAGGCATTATTTGATATATGATAGGAGCTGAGCGATATATTAATTCATTGTAGCTATGACATTGCAATGAGACTGAAAAAGGTTGTCACAGTGCAATGAGCCGGGTTCTAACAACGTTGTCGCCTCACCACCTTCTCACTGCCCAAACTCCTTGCCACCTCCCAACTAAATGTGTTGTCACTTGCCATGTAATATCCCCAAGGACGAGCCCTATTGTAATCATGTTTATGAATTGTAAATCATGTTTTGTAGGATGGTGGACCGAGTATTGATAACCTGGTAGGCTTATGTGTTTATTAGGCCGGAGAGCCTAAGTGTTAAGGCCAGGAGCCTGTTTTTGTAAATGTAATATGCAGAACATTAATAAAGAATAAACATCATTGTGTGCAGACTGACCACGAAGAACGAGTTATGGGGGACTAAGCTTCCACAAGGTGGGTAAGGGAAAAGGGGTTGAAAGGTTGGAAAGAGAGGCTAAGTGTTGAGCCTAGGGGCTAAGCTTAGGGGCTTAAGTCCTTGGGAATACTGATTTATTATTATTCCAACAGTTATGAGAAATGTATGTTTTTATCCTAAGTTCCTGGAAGGGGAACGTGTGCAAAAGGGAACACATGTTATGGAGCGCATGCAGCCTCATGGGAGACATGTGTCGGCCCTAGCACATGCAATTTAACCCAAAGATTGAACCGTGGAGGGGGTTCGTACTCCATTCTACCGTAAGTTGTCTGAACCGAGGGGAGCTCTGCGTCTGTGTTTGGTATGCCTCACGCAACTCGAGGTGGGAAGCCTATGATGGTTTTCTAGAAATTCGATTCACCTCGGTCCGAACGACAGAAATCTGTGTTCGTCCTCTGCATTGATTGAGCTGTGTCACCTGTGTGTCCTATGAGTTGAACCTCACTGCTCTTACAGAGTAGAGTCCGTACCCGAACCACCTTTGGGTTGCTTCCTTCTGTGTGTCCTGAGTGGAATTGACCAGTGGTTGTGGCTGTTATCCTCACCTTGTGGGAATTGAGTTGAAAACTGGTGGAAGAGGCAGGTTGTCAGGCCTGCGAGCAACTCTCTTTAGGTGAGAGAGGCTGCTGGGAAGTGATTTTCTCTCAGAGAGAGTCCAACACCAGCTACGAAGCTCTAAGACTTTCTGATCCAGCCTATTGCTGAGGCCCATAGAGGGAGGTGAAGCTCCGATGGACTAATCTTGTGAATGTGTATAGTCCCGGGCGGAACATGCATGCAGGGAATGAGAGTCCGTGAGTAGTGGACGTAAGAAGGCTCCTAGGGAGAATCCTTCTGATTGCTCTGTGCAGTTTTTCCTGTAACCTCGACCTAGTCTAGCATTCCCTTGACTTGGGTGGAGCTTAGTCCCAGCTCAGGGGTGACCCACTGTTGAGCGTGATGAGCAGTGAGGTCTAAGGCTAGGAGGTTCGTGGAAGGCCTGCACATGGTTGGTGGAATTACCACAGTTTCAAAGATAAGTATCAGTTTGTGCTTAATATTATGTTTTTCATGCCTATGATGCTTATATGTTATCATGTATTATGTTGTGCATATGAGTTGGTGTTAATGTCCTTGATGATTTATATTACCAGTAATCATGTGCTTACTCTGTATTGTTTGATTAAATCTGTTAATTATATTTAATATGCATGTTATATATATAAGTATGAGAATGTTCCGCGTGGTAGCGTTTCCAGGCAAGTGGATTGGTGGCTGAGGACGTTACAATATGGTATCAGAGCCATAGTTTCAACGCTGAGCCTAGATGGGTCGGATAAGTGGTCTTTGGATCCAAGGTTTCGAGAGGAAATTGTGTCTGGAGGACTAATTTTGAACCTTAGATTGTCTCTGAGTGCCAAGGAATTACTTGGCCGTGTCACGAAGCTCAAGAAGAATAGCGATATAATTAAACTGCAGACATAGATCAGTTGTGCGAAGAAGATCTGGACCGTCCAATCCACGTCCAGACACTTCGGAGAGTGTGCATAAGAGATCAGATCCAGGCCATTAGATCTGAGCGTGTGGACCAACGGTTGTTGGATCCAAGGAACGTGCACAAGGTTTAAAACCCTTTGGAGTTGCACATGAGTGTGGAAATCATGATATGCGAAGCCCCGACATCATCAGAACCATCCATCGGGAGTGAAGCGTGGAGAGCGATCAACCTTTCGTTGACTCGTGACTTGAAATGGTCAAAGGGCAAGTTCGTGAGAATTCGCGAAACGTGAATTCGTGATTAGATCACAACCATTGATCAAGCATAGATCTGGACCGTTAATTGTCCAGGATGAATTTCGGCATTTCGGGAATCGGGAGGAGTGAGAAGCACTGACACACAAACTCCTGAAGCCCGAAATCGCGAAATTTCGATGAGTCAGGATAACGTCACTGGGATGGACGAGGACACATGGGATATGTGCGGCGTTCCAGTGGGTCCTGAAGGAAAAATTTGAAGCATTGGGGTCGGATGGCGTCGCCTAGAGTAATGTGAACCTTCTTAAAAAAAACATGTGTCACCACCCTGGTCGGTGACAACTGTGTTGTGGGCCCGATGGCTAGAAAGGTAGAAAGTTTGGAAGTCGAGAGTTGGAGAGGGAATTGAGGGTGAGAACCTCCTGGGCCAAAATCTCGAAATCATGAAACCTGAAACCCTGAAATTTTGATTAGAGAACCTTGAGATCTAGTTGATCCGGATTATTTTCGGCAAGAAATGAGATTAGAGATATAATAAAGAAATGCACAGTGATATCGCAGATATTCAATAATATAAAAGAAATGCATCAAAGATGAAACCATAAACATAGATATACAGTAATACACGATTTCTATTAATAAAAGAAATGTACAGAGACTGTAAAAATATAGAGTGAAAGACTTGCTAGAATGGTGGCATCTTATCTTTGAGAAGCGATGTGACGGCTACTAGAATTCGCAAGAAGATAATTACAATGAGGCTCTGAAGGCCTTTTTACAATAAACATGAATGCCCAAAACCCTTGACATCCAAAAACCTAACCCTAGGAGACGAAGCGCCAAAAGTCATGTGGGCCTCGTTTGGGTAAGTTGGTGCATCAACTTCTCGGGGTCATAACTTTTGCATACGATCTTCGTTTTAGGCGTATGATAGCCCGTTGGAAAGGTATCATTGAGGAGATTCATTTTAGGGACTCAATCATGCTAAATATTAACATTGAGTTGGGTCGATCCCAAAAAACCATCATTTAGGCCCTCAAAATGGCCCGGGAAGTTAAAACCTGCTAAAAATAGTAAATTGCCAAAATTGCCAGAAAACTGTTTCGATCCAGTTGGATAAGGTGGGTGGCCACCAATATGCACCTGGATCAATCCCCCCTCCTTAGGAAGTAATGGTCTCCATTGCGTTGAGTTCCCGAGGGAGAGGGAAAAGCATTTGGTTAATCTTCATCTTGGTGAGTTGTTTATCTTGTTGGAGACATCGCATTGCTCAGTTTATGGAAGTCTGTCACGAACCCGTTGAGGTTGAGACTATTCAATAAGTCGAGATACATGAGAGGATGGTGTGAAAAAGGAATCTTTGCGTTTTGTTGCAGCCTTGTCGACCTGCTTCTGTTGGATAGAAGGTGCCTGGGGCAAGGCTGTAGTGGTTGCAGTGTCCTTCTGTTCTCCTTCTAAACAGATTGTGAAGAAGCTAAATTTTGCAGTATGAGATACTACCTTGTGATACTTTTTAGGTGGAACAGTAGTCAGAACTACCTCTGCTATTATGTAGAGATGACCCCCAGAGAAACAATGACACTGCAGAGTCGAGACTCATAAACAACATGGTGCTTCCACATATATGGTTGGCCCAAGAGAACATCACAGACATCCAGTGGGGCAACATCACATAATACCTCATCCTTGAAGGGTTGGATGCCATATGAAAATCAACAATGTTGGCTGACACAAAGATCTCGTCCTTGGCAAAGCCAGCCGATGTTGTATGGTTGCGGGTGTGGTGTTGTCGACAATCTCAATTGTTTGACGACCTCTGCTGAGATGAGGTTGTTATGGCTTTCACTATCAACAATAAAATGCAGCGGGGTCCCCTTCAACCACACCCGTGAATTAAAAAGGCACTTCCCCTCTTCAGGATCTGTTGGTTCTTCTGGTTGAATTGTTGCGGTCACGACAATAGCAGTGGGGTCTGCGTCAATGATCTTTCCTTTACCAGTATTTTCAGAATCAAATTCTGAATTAGGGTTTAGCTCCTTGTCTTTGATCTCAACCACCAATGATTGTTTTGAGCGACATTCATCGGTGTTGTGCCAGGGGATTTTGTGG
>SNQJ01S0064595.1:35029-48296 GCA_010110895.2 Picea sitchensis
CCAGTGTCCTTCTTTGTCTTCCCGTGACCCTTCTTTTCCTGTGGCTTGGACTGGTTCTCGGGAGACTGTCTGTTAGGGCTGTCTTTGTCATACCCAAACTCCCATTTGTCTTTGTCTGTTAGGGATTTGCATACCCAAACTCCCATTTGTTCTTATGCCTAAATTTTTGCTCGATTTTAACAACATATCGATAAGCAGCATGGAGTGATGAGGTATCCAGAAAATCCATTTCAATTTGGATGTATCTATGTAGAGCCCCATGGTAATTCAGAACCAAATGTCGTTCAGAGTATTTGATACCCATATTGGTGCGCAAGGTATGGAAGGTATTGGTGAACCTTGGAACTTCTTGGCCTCTCTCTTGCCGCAGTGTGGTCCATCTCATGTATTGGTCCTCATAGTTGCTAGCAGGATAATATTGTTCCTTTACCGCATCCACAAAAAAATCTCAAGTGGGCTTGACCCCATATATTCCAGACTCCTCAGTGGAACTTTGCTCCTAGTAATTTTCCCACCAATGTTTGACATGAGGGAGAGCTTTAAGGAGTGCGAAGGTGATCTTTTCTCTGTCAGAAAAATTGTGAACAGAGAAATAACCTTCTAGCAGAGTTAACTGTTTTTCTGGGGCTTCTGCATCTATCTGTCCTTCAAATATAGGAATATCAAAATTAACATGTACCTTGAAAGGTGAGGTGCTTCCAAAGTGGCCTCTTGATGAAGATGTGCCTGTTTTTATCGGCAGGCATTGAAGGATGTGGGAAAAATTCTCCATCATTCCGTCCCTCTGTCACGTGAGAGCTTGCTCAAGCAACAGACTGATAGGATCGTATGCTCCATCATTTTTCTTTTTTTCTGCCATTGAGGGTTTCTTGGGTGTGCGAGAGCGATTGTCTTCAAGAGAGACAATCTCGAGACCCAACTTTCTATACTCGGACCTCGTCGGGGACATACACTAAAAAAATGATCAAGAATAGTCTACTCTGATACCACCGATCCGGATTATTTTCGGCACAAAATGAGATCGGAGATATAATAAAGAAATGCACAGAGATATCGTAGATATTCAATAATATAATAGAAATGTATAGAGATGCAACCATAAACATATATATATATAGTAATACATGATTTCTATTAATGAAAGAAATGTACAGAGACTGTAAAAATACAGAGTGAAAGACTCGCTAGAATGGTGACAGCTTATCTCCGAGAAGAGATCTGATGGCTACTTGCATTCGCAAGAAGATGATTACAATGAAGCTCTGAAGGCCTTTTTACAATAAATAGGAATTTCAAAAACCCTCGACATCCAAAAACGTAACCCTAGGAGACGAAGCGCCAAAAGTCATGTGGGTCCCGTTTGGATAAGTTGGTGCATCAACTTCCCGAGGTCATAACTTTTGCATACGATCTCCGATTTAGGCGTATGATAACCCATTGGAAAGGTATCATAGAGGAGATTCATTTTGGGACCTCAATCATGCCTTTGGATATCATTTAATTGGGTCAATATCTAAAAATATTCATTTAGGCCCTCAAAATGGCCCTGGAAGTTAAAACCTGCTAAAAATAGTAAATTGTCAAAATTGTTAGAAAATGGTTTTGAGCCAGTTGGAAAAGGTGGGTGGCCACCGATATCCACCTGAATCAATCATCCCTCCTTAGAAATAAATGGTCTCCATTGCGTTGAGTTCCTGGGGGAGAGGGAAAAGCGTTTGTTGAATCTGCATCTTGGTGAGCTGCTTGTCTTGCTGGAGACGTCGCGCTGCTCAGTTTGTAGAAGTCTGTCATGAACCCGTTGAAGTTGAGGATGTTCAATAAGTCGAGATACATGAGAGGACGATCTGCAGAAGGAATCTTTGCATTTTTTTGCAGCCTTGTCGACCTGCTTCTATTGGATAGAATGTGCTTGGGGCGAGGTTGTAGTGGTTGCAGTGTCCTTCTGTTCTCCTTCTGAACAAAATGTGAAGAAGATAAATTTTTCAGTATGAGATACTACCTTGCGACACTTTTTAGGTGGAACAGTAGTCGAAAATACCTCTGGTATTCTATAGAGATGACCCCCTAAAGAAACAATGACATTGCAGGGTCGAGACTCATAAACAACATGGCACTTCCACATATATGGTTGGCCCAAGAGAACATCACAAACATCCAGTGGGAAAACATCACATAATACCTCATCCTTGAAGGGATGGATTCCGTATGACAATCGACACTGTTGGCTGACACGAAGATCTCGTCCTTGCCGAAGCCACCCGATGTTGTATGGTTGCATGTGTGGTGTTGTCGGAAATCCCAACTATTTGACAACCTCTGTTGAGATGGGGTTCTTTTGGCTTCTACTATCAACAATAAAATGCAACAGGGTCCCCTTCACCCACATCTGTGAATGAAAAAGGCACTCCCCCTCTTCAGGCTCTATTGGTTCTTCTAGTTAAATTGTTGTGGTTGTGACAATAGCAGTGGGGTCTGCATCAATGATCTGTCCTTTACCACTATTTTCTGAATCAGATTATGAATCAGGGTTCATCTCCTTATGTTTGATCTTGGCCACCAATGATTGTTTTGAGCGACATTCATCGGTGTTGTGCCAGGGGGTTTTGTGAAAATCGAACCATTTTCCGGTGTCCTTCTTTGTCTTCCTCTGACCCTTCTTTGCCTGTGGCTTGGATTGGTTTTTGGGAGACTATCTATTAGGGATGTCTTTGTCATACTTTGGTTTTTGTGGATTTGCAGACCCGAACTCCCGTNCGATAAGCAGCACCGAGTGATGAGATATCCAAAAAATCCATTTCAGTTTGGATGTATCTGTGTAGAGCCCCACGGCATTTCAGAACCAAATGTCGTTCGGATTCTTTGATACCCAGCTTGGTGCGCAAGATATGGAATGTATTGGTGTACTCCAGAACTTCTTGGTCCCTCTTTTTCCACAGTGTGGTCCATCTCATGTACTGGTCCTCATATTTTCCAACAGGATAATATTGTTCCTTTACCACATTCACAAAAACATCTCAAGTTGGCAAGACCCCATATATTCCAGACTCCTATGTGGAACTTTTCTCCCAGTAAGTTTCCCACCAATGTTTGACATGAGGGAGAGATTTAGGGTGTCTGAATGTGATCTTTTCTCTGTCAGAAAAATTGTGAACAGAGAAATAACCTTCTAGCAGAGTTAACCGTTTTTNGATGAAGATGCGCCTGTTGCTATCGGCAGGTGTTGAAGGATGTGGGAAAAATTCTCCATCATTTCGTCCCTTTGTCGCATGAGAGCTTGCTCAAGCAACAGACTAATAGGATCGTATGCTCCGTCGTTTTTCTTTTCTTCCACCATTGAGGGTTTGTTGGGTGTGCGAGAGCGATTTTCCTCATGAGAGACAAGCTCGAGACCCAACTTTCTATACTCGGACCTCGTCGGGGACATGCACTGAAAAAATGATCAAGAACAACCTACTCTGATACCACTGATCCAGATTATTTTTGGCATGAAATGAGATTGGAGATATAAGAAAGAAATGCACAGAGATATCGCAGATATTCAATAATATAACAGAAATGTATCAGAGATGAAACCATAAACACAGATATACAGTAATAAACGATTTCTATTAATGAAAGAAATGTACAGAGACTGTAAAATTCCGAGTGAAAGACTCACTAGAATGGTGGCAGATTATCTCTGAGAAGAGATATGACGGCTACTCGCATTCGCAAGAAGATGATTACAACGAGGCTCTAAAGGACTTTTTACAATAAACAGGAATTCCAAACACCTTCTACATCCAAAAACCTAACCCTAAGAGATGAAGCGCCAAAAGTCATGTGGGCCCCGTTTGGGTAAGTTGGTGCATCAACTTCCCGGGGTCATAACTTTTGCATACGATCTTCGTTTTAGGTGTCCTCAATCATGCCTTCGGATATCCTTGAATTGGGTCGATCCCAAAAATCCTTGATTTTGGCCCTCAAAATGGCCTTGGAAGTTAAAACCTACTAAAAATAGTAAATTGCCAAAATTACCAGAAAACTATTTTGAGCTAGTTGGAAAAGGTGGGTGGCCACCGATATCCACTTGAATCAATCCTCCCTCCTTAGGAAGAAATGGTCTCCATTGCGTTGAGTTCCCGACGGAGAGGGAAAAATGTTTTTTGAATCTAGATCTTGGTGAGTTGCTTGTCTTGCTAGAGACGTCGTGTTGCTCAGTTTGTGGAAGTCTGTCACGAACCCGTTGAGGTTAAGGTTGTTCAACAGGGATGATTTTAAGGATGGAAATTTATTTTAAAATGTAGAAACCTTGGCGAATCTTACTAATCCTTCATATGGAAACTATAAATGATTGGCGATATTTTTGTAAAAATATTCAAATTTCTAAATATTTTACATAGTTTTTATAAAATTTGGGCGATTTCTAAGGTAAAATAATTTTATTCTATAGAATTTGGGCGAATCATTTTTAAAATAGCGAATCTCATTTTTGGAAAAACCATGGAAAATTAGCCCATGAGCGAAATTTAGCCCCTCAAATCATCCCTGTTGTTCAACAAGTCGAGATACATGAGAGGATGGTGTGAAGAAGGAATCTTTGTGTTTTTCTGTAGCCTTGTCGACCTACTTCTGTTGGATAGAAGGTGCTTAGGGCGAGGTTGTAGTAGTTGCAGTGTCCTTCTGTTCTCTTTCTGAATAGATTGTGAAGAAGCTAAATTTTGCAGTATGAGATACTACCTTGTGACACTTTTTAGGTGGATAGTCGGAACTACCTCTGGTATTCTATAGAGATGACCCCCTAGAGAAACAATGACACTACGGGGTTGAGACTCATNATGGCGCTTCCACATATATGGTTGGCCCAAGAGAACATCACAGACATACAGTGGGGCAACATCACATAATACCTCATACTTGAAGGGTTGGATGCCGTATGAAAATCGACACTATTGGCTGACACGAAGATCCCGTCCTTGGCAAAGCCACCCAATGTTATATGGTTGCGGGTGTGGTGTTGTCGACAATCCCAACTGTTTGACGACATATTTTGAGATGAGGTTCTTCTGGCTTCCGCTATCAACAATAAAATGCAGCGGGGTCCCCTTCGCCTACATATCTGAATGAAAAGATGCTCCCCCTCTTCAGGGTCTGTTGGTTCTTTTGGTTGAATTGTTGTGGTCGCAACAATAGCAGTGGGGTCTGCGTCAATGATCTGCCATTTACTAGTATTTTTAGAATCATATTCTGAATCAGGATTCGGCTCCTTGTCTTTGATCTCGGCTAGTATTGATTGTTTTGAGCGACATTCATCGCTGTTGTGCCAGGGGATTTTGTGGAAATCGCACCATTTTTCAGTGTCCTTCTTTGTCTTCCTGTGACCCTTCTTTTCCTGTGGCTTGGACTGGTTTTCAGGAGACTGTCTGTTAGGGCTGTCTTTGTCATACTTTGGTTGTTACGGATTTGCAGACCCAAAATCCTGTTTGTTCTGGTGCTTAAATTTCTTCTCAATTTTAACAACATATCGATAAGAAGCATCGAGTGATGAGATATCCAAAAAATCCATTTCAGTTTGGATGTATCTGTGTAGAGCCCCACTGTATTTAAGAACAAAATTTCGTTTGGAATCTTTGATACCCAGCTTGGCGTGCAAGGTATGGAAGGTATTGGTGAACTCCGGAACTGCTTGGCCCCGCTCTTGTTGCAATGTGGTCCGTCTCATGTACTGGTCCTCATAGTTTCCAACACGATAATATTGTTCATTTACCACATCCACAAAAAAATTGCAAGTGAGTTCAACCCCATATATTCTAGACTCCTCTGTGGAAATTTTCTCCCAGTAAGTTTCCCACCAATGTTTGACATGAGGGATATCTTTAAGGAGTGCGAAGGTGATCTTTTCTCTGTCGGAAAAATTGTGAACAGAGAAATAACCTTCTAGCACCTTCAAATACAGGAATATAAAAATTAACTTGCACCTTGAAAGGAGGGGTGCTTCCAAAGTGGTCGCTTGATGAATATGCGCCTATTGCTATCGGTAGGAGTTGAAGGATGTGGGAAAAATTTTCCATCATTTTATCCCTCTGTCGCGTGAGAGCTTGCTCAAGCAACAAACTGATAGGATTGTATGCTCCGTCGTTTTTCTTTTCTTTCACCATTGAGGGTTTCTTGGGTGTGTGAGAGCAATTTTCTTCAAGAGATACAAGCTCGAGACCCAACTTGTTGTACTCGGACCTCATCAAGGACATGCATTGAAAAAACGATCAAGATCAACCTGCTCTGATACCACTGATCCGGATTATTTTTGGCACAAAATGAGATCGGAGATATAATAAAGAAATGCACAAAGATATTGCAGATATTCAATAATATAACAGAAATGTATCAGATATGCAACCATAAACACATATATACACTAATACACGAATTCTATTAATGAAATAAATTTACAGAGATTGTAAAAATACAGAGTGAAAGACTTGCTAGAGTGGTGGCAGCTTATCTCTGAGAAGAGATGTGACGGCTACTCGCATTCGCAAGAAGATGATTACAATGAGGCTTTGAAGACGTTTTTACAATAAACATGAATGCCAAAAACCCTTGACATCCAAAAACCTAACCCTAGGAGACAAAACGCCAAAAGTCATGTGGGCCCCGTTTGGGTAAGTTGGTGCATCAACTTCCCGGGGTCATAACTTTAGCATATGATCTCCGTTTTAGGAGAATGATAGCCCGTTGGAAAGGTATAGTCGAGGAGATTCATTATAGGTCCTCAAACATGCAGTTATATATCGCTAAGTTGGGTCAATCCATAAAAACCTTCATTTAGGCCCTCAAAATGGCCCCAGAAGTTAAAATCTGCTAAAAATAGTAAATTGCCAAAATTGCCAGAAAATTGTTTTGAGCCAGTTGGAAAAGGTGGGTGGCCACCGATATCCACTTGGATCACTAGCACTTGGTCATGCCCTTTGTCACGTGGGTTTGGAAAATAAGAGTAAAGGACTAAGGTCTGAGTGCACTACAGAGCCGAGAAGAGCTTAGAAAATTCATGGAAACTGAACGTTTCTTGAATCAAGTTGTTTAAGAATGTTGTGGGAATTGTTAAGGAATAATGACCTAAAAAATTATGGTTCTCTGCACGTTTTGTTTGCAGAAGGTTAACGAGTGCGAAAACCGTTTAGAGTTGCCACTGAGGGCAAAGAAATGGGGAAGGAACAAAATGCTTCCAGTTCAGAGAACGAAGCAAAAGGAATGGTTGTTCATTTGGGAGTTGAAGGATCGAATTCCAATGGCCATGGTGAAGAGATAGATAAGGAAGGAAACATGAAGAATATCAGTGAAGGATTGCAAAAGGATGCCCAAACTCGCCGAGCAGATAGCAGAAAGCTCAGAAAAGTTCAGGAAAAGCAAGGTGAATTTAACATAAAGATGTTAAAGAGTTTGGAGAGAATAGAAAAGAAGTTGGATAAGGAGAGTGACTCGAGCAGAACAGGGAGTCACCATACTTATGAGGGAAGAAAGTCAAGGATTGTAGGTAAACACCATCAACACTCCCAAGGTCGCTCCAAGATAAGGACACACAGTAGTTCAAGCCCATCTCCTACCAGAAAGTGCAGGAGATCTGGAGTGGATGAACTGAAGGGAGAGATGAACAAGATTAATCCCCCTATGTTTGATGGAGAACATAAGAAGGAGGAAGATACCGAAACATGGTTGCTTGGCATGAGGAAATATTTCCAACTGCAAAATTATTCCTCTCATGCAGAAGGAAGAATTGTGATGTATCCACTGAAAGGAAAAGTATCCATGTGGTGTGATCAGCTTGTGCAGGTGCAACACATTAGAGAGAAAGATATCACTTGAAAGGAATTCAAGAGGTATTTTGAGAAGAAATACTTGACTAAGAGATATTATGACAAAAAAATGAAAGAGTTCCTTGAACTCAACTTAGGAAGCATGACCATTGATGAGTATGAATGTAGGTTCTTGGAATTGTTGAAGTATGTATCATTCATCAAAGATGAGACTGTCAAGATTCAAAGGTATTTGAGTGGACTGCCATCTTCCATTGGGGACAAGATCCAGTATGATGACCCCAAGACCGTGGAAGAAATGATAAGAAGCGTGAAATCATTATACGAACAACAAAGAGAAAAGCCTACCTTTCGGAAGGCTTGGGATGACCAGAAGAAGTTTAAGAAAGAGAAGAGACAGAAGGGAAACAAACCTCCCTTTTTCAGAAACAGTCCTCAAGGCCAACCAATGTTTAGAGATCCAAGAATGGTTGAAGTAGGGGAACAAAGGCCAAGACAGACGCCCATTCAGTGTTGGGGTTGTCAGGGAAACCATAAGTACAGAGATTTTCACCACAACAATGGCAAAGTGAGAGTTGTCCATAATGTTCAACAAGTTGAAACAATGGAGGAAATGGGTAGTAGAATACCAAGGATCTATGCGGCCCTGGACAACAAGAAAACTGAATTTCAATTGCACATCATGATTGAAGTAGAAGGTATGATCAACAACCATGCCTTTACTATTTTAATTGATTCAGGGGCTAGCCATAGTTATGTAGATCCTAGAGTGGTGCAAAGTTTGCAATTGTCGAGAAGAAAACATGAAAAATCTTGGTTAGTGCAGCTAACTACAGGAACCAAGAGGAAAGTCATTGAGTTGGTTAAGTCATGTTGAGTAGACATGAAAGGACTGAGCACAAAGGTTGAATTGAATATTCTGCCTTTAGGGTCTTATGACTGTCTAATTGGGATCGACTGGTTGGACCAACACCATGCCATCTTGGACTGTCATAATAAGACATTCACTTGCCTGGATGAGGAAGGGAATCATAAAACAGTCCAAGGAATTCCCAGAGTTGTTGCTATCAGAGAAATCTTAGCAATGCAGCTGAAGAAGTGCTACAAAAAAGGTTGTCAATTATTTGCAGCCCATTTGGAGGAAACACCTAAGGATAAGGTGTCAGGTATCGAAGACCATGCGGTACTAAAAGGCTTTGAATATGTATTTCAGGAGGTACCCCGACTGCCTCCGAAGAGAGATATTGACTTCTCTATAAATTTGATGCTTGGAGCAGCTCCAGTGTCAAAATCTCCTTAGAGAATGAGTACGCCAAAGATGAAAGAGTTACAATTGTAGCTTGAAGAGCTTTTGAAGAAGGGTTATATACGCCCAAGTGTGTCACCTCGGGGAGCCCCGGTTCTATTGGTGAAGAAGAAAGATGGAACGCTGAGATTGTGTATAGATTTCAGACAATTGAACAAAGTGACTCTAAAGAACAAGTATCCTCTGTCGAGGATTGATGGCCTCTTCGATTAGTTGAACGATGCAAAGATATTTTCGAGGATAGGTCTCAAGTCGGGATATCACCAGGTAAGGATAAAGGATGAAGATATCAACAAGACCACCTTTAGAACAAGGTATGTTCATTACGAGTTCATAGTGGTCCCATTTGGGTTGTCAAATGCACCCATTGTTTTTATGTGTCTGATGAATGGTGTATTCAAGGACTATTTGGACAAGTTTGTCATAGTCTTTTTGGATGGCATTCTGGTGTATTCCAAGTTGGAGGAAGAGCATAAACAACATCTGAGGATGGTGTTGGAGGTGCTAAGAGAGCACCAACTGTATGCCAAGTTGAGAAAGTGATCGTTTTATCAGGAGCAGATCCATTACCTGGGGCATATTATTTCGAAGGATGGGAGAGTTGTAGACCCTGAGAATATTGAGGCCATTAGAGGATGGTCAGCGCCAAAGAACATGACATAAGTTAGATCCTTCATGGGTTTAGTTCGTTATTACAGAAGGTTTATCGTAGGGTTCTCAAGGATATCTCACCCTATCACTTAATTGCAAAGGAAGGAGAAGAAGTTTCAGTGGACAGAGGAATGTGAGAAAAGCTTTCAACGATTGAAGCAACTGTTAACCAATATTGCAGATCCAAACAAATATTTCGTGGTATGCATTGATGAATGAAAAGAAGGACTGGGAGGAGTCCTCAATCATAATGGATTCATAATTTGTTATGAATCTAGAAATTTGAAAGAGCACAAAAGGAACTATGCAACTCATGATTTGGAGTTGACAACCATAGTACACACTCTAAAGAAGTGGAGGCATTACCTCATGGGAAGGATGTTTGAACTAAGAATAGACCATAACGGTTTGAAGTACTTGTATGATCAGCCAACCTTGAACGCTAGACATAGTAGGTGGCTGGAATTTCTCTGTGAGTACGATTTTGATATCAAGCATAACAAAGGAGAGGAAAATAAAGTGGCTAATGCACTCAGTAGCAGAGTACACGAATTACATGATACAACCATTAGCATGTACCAAACTGATATAAAACGCAGAAATTTAGATGCCACAAATGCAGATTTGCAGTACATGGAGCGGGTAGCAAAGCTACAACAAGGTGAGATGCCACAGAAAGTGGAAAATTATAAATTGGAAATCGATGGAACACTTCTATACAAGAAAAAATTTTATGTACCTAATGTCCAGGACTTGAAACGTATGATTTTGCATGAAATGAATAATGTGCCTTATGAAGGGCACCCTGGATATCAGAAAACCATGGCAACATTCAGAAGCCATTACTTTTGGTCAGGTATGAAGAAGGACATTGTTGAATACATCGTCATATGTATGGAGTGCCAGAAGGTCAAAGCAAAACACAGACACCCAACAGGGTTACTGTAACCTTTACCCATTCCTGAGTGGAAGTGGGAAGTGGTGACAATGGACTTCATCACAGGATTGCCCAAGACCGGCAAGCAACATGATTCAATTATTGTGGTGGTGGACAAGATTATGAAAGATGCCCATTTCATTCCATTAAAGACTACTCACAAGGCAACGGATGTTGCTGACATCTTTATGAAGGAAGTGGCACGATTGCACGAGATTCCTAAGACAATTGTGTCTGACAGAGACCCGAAATTCACCTCGACTTTTTGGAAAGGGTTATTCAAAGGGTTCAGAACGAATTTGAATTTCAGTACAACTTATCATCCTGCGTCTAATGGAAAGACAGAGAGGGTGAATAGAGTAATAGAATACACGCTAAGGATGTATGTGATGGACAAACCATCAAAATGGGAAGACTACCTGCACTTGGTAGAATTTGCCTACAACAATGGGTATCAAGCATCATTGAAGATGAGCCCATTTGAATCACTTTATGGCAGAAAGTGCAATACTCCAATAAGTTGGGATAATCCAGCTGACAGAGCAGTAGTTGGGCCAAAGTTGCTCAAGGAAATGGAAGAACAAATGCTAAAAATTAAGCAGAATTTGAAAGTTGCCCAAGACAGGAAGAAAATTTACGCTAATAAAAACAGAACCCACAAAGAGTTTAAAGTTGGAGATCATGTTTTTCTAAAAGTAAAAGCCAATAGAAGTTCCCTGAGGCTGGGAAACTGCGCCAAGTTGGCAGCTAGATTTTGTGGGCCATTTGAAATCCTAGAAAGGATTAGGCTAGTGCATATATGCTTGCATTACCTTCATCCATGACTGTACATAATGTGTTTCATGTTTCATTGCTTAAGAAATATATACCTGATGCTAATCATGTAATTGATTGGAATGTGATTCAGGTGGAGCAAGAAGGTGTCATGCAAGTGCATCATGTGCGCATATTGGGTTGGAAAAAAAAACATTTCCGGAATCAAGCCATAGGGCTTGTAAAGGTCCAATGGACCTAGTGCGGTCCTGAGGACGTGACATGGGAGCATGAAGATGCTACGTGGGCAGAATATCCACATCTTTTTGAAGATTTTTGAAATATTACTAAGGTTGTGTAAAGGATGCACTAAGGACAGTGAAAAAATAAGGGGAGGGGATTGTAATATCCCCAAGGACGAGCCATGTTGTAATCATGTTTATGAATTGTAAATCATGTTTTGTAGGTTGTTGAGCCGAGTATTGATAAGATGGTAGGCTTATGTGTTTATTAGGCCGGAGAGCCTAAGTGTTAAGGCCAGGAGCTTGTTTTTGTAAATCTAATATGTAAAACATTAATAAAGAATAAGCATCGTTGTGTGTAGACCGACCACGAAGAAAGAGTGATGGGGGACTAAGCTTCCACAAGGTGGGTAAGGGAAAAGGGGCTGAAAGGTTGGAAAGAGAGGCTAAGTTTTGGGCCTAGGGGCTAATCTTAGGGGCTTAAGTCCCTGGGAATACTGATTTATTATTATTCCCACAATTATGAGAAAAATATGTTTTTATCCTAAGTTCCTGGAAGGGGAACGTGTGCAAAAGGGAACACATGCTATAGAGCGCATGAAGCCTCATGGGCGACATGTTTCGGCCCTGGCACATGAAATTTAACCCAAAGATTGAACTGTGGAGGGGGTTCGTCCTCCATTCCACCGTGAGTTGTCTAAACTGAGGGGAGATCTGCATCTGTGTTCGCTATGCCTCATGCAGCTCGGGATGGGAAGCCTGTGATGTTTTTATAGAAATTTGATTCATCTCGGTCTGAACGATAGAAGTCTGTGTTTGTCCTCTGCGTTGATTGAGCCATCTCACCTATGTGTCCTGTGAGCCGAGACTAACTTCTCTTGCAGAGTAGAGTCTGTACCCAAACCACCTTTGGGTTGTTGCCTTCTGTGTGTCCTGAGTGGAATTGACTAGTGATTGTGGATGTTATCCTCACCTTAAGGGAATTGAGTTGAAAATTGGTGGAAGAGGCAGGGTGTCAGGCCTGCGAGAAACTCTCTTCAGGTGAGAGAGGCTCCTAGGAAGTGATTTTCTCTCAGAGAGAGTCCAACACCAACTATGGAGCTCTGAGACTTCCTGATCCATCATGTTGTCGAGGCCCAGAGAGGGAGGTGAAGCACCGATGGACTGATCTTGTGAAGTTGTATACTCCCAGATGGAACATGCATGCGGGGAATGAGAGTCCGTGAGTAGTGGACGTAAGAAGGCTCCTGGGGAGAATCCTTCTGATTTTTCTATGCAATTGTTCATGTAACCTCATCCTAGTCTAGTATTCCCTTACCTTGGGTGGAGCTTAGTCCCAGCTCGGGGGTGACCCACTGTTGATCGTGATTAGCAGTGAGGTCTAAGGCTAGGAGGTTCATGGAAGGTCTGCACATGGTTGGTGGAATTACCACCATTTCAAAGATAAGTATCAGTTTGTGCTTAATATTATGTTTTGCATGCCTGTGATGCGTATATATTATCATGTATTCTGTTGCGCATATGAGTTACTGTTAATGTCCTTGATGATGTATATTAGCAATAATCATGTGCTTACTCAGTATTG
>SNQJ01S0064595.1:48306-64173 GCA_010110895.2 Picea sitchensis
GTAAACATTTAAGGGTTTCTTTTATGATTTTGTTTATAGTAATTATGAGTTCTTTTACCACATTATAAAAATGTGTCATTTTCATACCCAATTTTAAAATGGGTGCTACCGGTAGCAGTACTTTTCAATTTGATGGTTGATTTGAGGTTTTGGTTTTAATTGTACCAAGTGATAAAAATACGATTTAAAATGATCTCAAAATTTAATGTTTTGAAAAGAAAAAAAAAATCAAAGACATCTTATTTGTTTTTAGGTGTTGATTTTAAGGTTTTTCTGAGCTATTGTCTAAGTTTTGAAGCCCATGTTTGAAAAACGTTGTAATTTTCACCCCGTTTTAAAAAATGGTGCTACCGGTAGAACCACTTTTTGATTTGGGGGTTGATTTTGATGTTTTTTATGCAAAAATATGGGTTTTTTGGGCCAGAGTTCTCGTTTTGAGGTCACAGTTCTCATTAAGTTGGTAACTATGTTGTGGTGGGATCAACTTATGCATGTGCAACACATTAGAGAGAAAGATATCACTTGGAAGGAATTCAAGAGGTATTTCGAGAAGAAATACTTGACTAAGAGATATTATGACAAAAAAATGAAAGAGTTCCTTGAACTCAAGCTAGGCAACATGACCATTGATTAGTATGAACATAGGTTCTTTGAATTGTTGAAGTATGTTATGTTCATCAAAGAGGAGACTGTCAAGATTCAAATGTATTTGAGTGGACTTCCATATTCCATTGGGGACAAGATCCAGTATGATGACCCCAAGACCATGGAAGAAACGATAAGAAGAGAGAAATGCTTATACGAACAACAAAGAGAAAAGCCTACCTTTCAGAAGGCTTGGCATGACCAGAAGAAGTTTAAGAAAGAGAAGAGGCTGAAGGGAAACAAACATCCCTTTTTCAGAATCATTCCTCAAGGACATCCAACGTTTAGAGAGCCGAGAATGGCCGAAGTAGGGGGAAAAAGGCCAAGACAGATGCCCATTCAGTGTTGGGGCTGTCGAGGAAACCATAAGTACAAAGATTGTCACCACAAAAATGGCAAAGTGAAAGTTGTCCATAATGTTTAGCAAGATCAAACAGTGGAGGACATGGGCAGTAGAATACCAAGGATATATGTGGCCCTGGACAACAAGCAAGCTAAATCTCAATCTCACATGATTGAAGTAGAAGGTATGATCAACAACCATGCTTTACTATTTTAATTGATTTACGGGCTAGCCATAGTTATCTAGATCCTACAGTAGTGGAAATTTTCCAATTGTCGAGAAGCAAACATGAAAAATATTGGTTAGTGCAGCTGGCTACATGAACCAAGAGGAAATTCACTGACTTGGTTAAGTCCTGTCCAGTAGACATGAATGGACTGAGCACAAAGGATGAATTGAATATTTTGCCTTTAGGGTCTTATGACTGTCTAATTGGGATGGGCTAGTTGAAGCAACACCATGCCATCTTGGACTGTCGTAATTAGGCATTCACTTGCATGGATGAGGAAGGGAATCAGAAAACATTCCAAGGAATTCCCAGAGTTGTTGCTATCAGAGAAATCTCAGCTATGCAGCTGAAGAAGTGCTACAGAAAAGGTTGTCAATTATTTGCAGCCCATGTGGAGGAAACACCTAAGGATAAGGTGTCAGATATAAAAGATCATGCGGTACTAAAAGAGTTTGAAGATGTGTTTCAGGAGGTACCCGGACTGCCTCCAAATAGAGATATCGACTTCTCTGTAAATTTGATGCTTGGAGCAGCTCCAGTGTCGAAAGATCCTTACAAAATGAGTACGCCAGAGCTAAAAGAGTTACAATTGCAGCTTGAACAACTTCTGAAGAAGGGGTATATACACCCAAGTGTATCACCTTGGGGAGCCCTGGTTCTATTGGTGAAGAAGAAAGATGGAACATTGAGATTGTGTATCGATTTCAGACAATTGAATAAAGTGACTATAAATAACAAGTATCCTCTGTCCAGGATTGATGACCTCTTCGATTAGTTGAAGGATGCGAAGATATTTTCGAAGATAGATCTCAGGTAGGGATATCACCAGGTAAGGATAAAGGATGAAGACATCAACAAGACCACCTTTAGAACAAGGTATGTTCATTACGAGTTCAAAGTGGTGCCATTTGGGTTGTCAAATGCACCCACTGTTTTTATGTGTCTGATGAATGGTGTATTCAGGGACTATTTGGACAAGTTTGTCATAGTCTTTTTGGATGACATTCCGGTGTATTCCAAGTCAAAAGAAGAGCATGAAAAACATATGAGGATAGTGTTGCAGGTGCTAAGAGAGCACCAATTGTATGCCAAGTTGAGAAAGTGTTTGTTTTATCAGGAGCAGATCCATTACCTGGGGCATATCATTTAGAAGGATCGGATAGTTGTAGACCCTGAGAAGATTGAGTCCATTAGAGGATGGTCAACACCAAAGAATGTGATAGAAGTTAGATCCTTCATGGGTTTAGATGGTTATTACAGAAGGTTTATCGCAAGGTTCTCAAGGATAGCTCACCCTATCACTTCCTTGCAGAGGAAAGAGAATATGTTTTAGTGGATAGAGGAATGTGAGAAAAGATTTCAGTGATTGAAGCAACTGTTAACCAGTGCTCCAATATTGATGATTGCAGATCCAAACAAAGATTTCGTGGTATGCAATGATGCATGCAAAGAAGGACTGTGAGGAGTCCTCAATCAGAATGGATTTGTAATTTGTTATGAATCCAGAAAGTTGAAAGAGCACGAAAGGAACTGTGCAACTCATGATTTGGAGTTGGAATCCATAGTACACGCTCTAAAGAAGTGGAGGCATTACTTCATGGGAAGGAGTTTTGAACTAAGAACAAACCATAATGGTCTGAAGTACTTGTTTGATCGACCAACCTTGAATGCTAGACAGAGTAGGTGGCTGGAATTTCTCTGTGAATACGATTTTGATATCAATCATATCAAACAGAAGGAAAATAAAGTGGTTGATGCACTCAACAAGAGAGTACATGAATTACATGCTACAACCATTAGCATGTACTGAACTGATATAAAAGGCATGATTTTAGATGCCGCAAATGCAGATTTGCAGTACATGGAGCGGGTAGCAAAGATACAACAAGGTGAGATGCCACAGAAAGTGGAAAATTATAAATTGGAAATCGATGGAACACTTCTATACAAGAACATAATTTATGTACCTAATGTACAGGACTTGAAACATATGATTTTGCATGAAATGCATAATGTGCCTTATGCAGGGCACCCTGGATATCAGAAAACCATGGCAGCAGTCAAGAGCCATTACTTTTGGCCAGGTATGAAGAAGGACATTGTTGAATACATCATCAAATTTATGGAGTGTAAGAAGGTTAAAGTGAAGCACAGACACCCAACAGGGTTACCGCAACCTTTACCCATTCCTGAGTGGAAGTGGGAAGTGGTGACAATGGACTTCATCACAGGATTGCCCAAGACCGACAAGTAGCACGATTCAATTATGGTGATGGTGGACAAGCTAATGAAAGCTTCCCATTTCATTATGTTAAAGACTACTCACAAAGCAGTGGATGTTGTCGACATCTTTATGAAGGAAGTGGCACGATTGCACAGGATTCCCAAGACAATTGTGTCTGACAGAGACCCGAAATTCACCTTGAATTTATTGAAAGGGTTATTCAAAGGGTTCGGAACGAACATGAATTTCAGTACAACTTATCATCCTGAATTTGATGGACAAACATAGAGGGTGAACAGAGTAATAGAAGACACACTAAGGATGTATGTGATGGACAAACCATCAAAATGGGAAGACTACCTGCACATGGTAGAATTCACCTACAACAATGGGTATCAAGCATCATTGAAGATGATCCCATTTGAATCACTTTATGGCAGAAAGTGAAATACTCTAGTAAGCTGGGATAATCCAGCCAACAGAGTAGTAGTTGGGCCAGAGTTGCTCAAGGAAATGGAAGAAAATATGCTAAAAATTAAGCAGAATTTGAAAGCTGCCTAAGACAGGAAGAAACGTTATGCTGATAAAAACAAAACCCACAGAGAGTTTAAAGTGGAAGATCATGTTTTTCTAAAAGTAAAAGCCAATAGAAGCTCCCTGAGGCTGGGAAACTGCGCCAAGTTGGCAGCCAGATTTTGTGGACCATTTGAAATCCTAGAAAGGATTAGACCATTTGCATATATGCTTGAATTACCTATATCCATGACTGTACATAATGTGTTTCATGTTACTTTCCTTAATAAATATATACCTGATGCTAATCATGTAATTGATTGGAATGTGATTCAGGTTGAGCAAGAAGGTGTCCTGCAAGTGCATCCTGTGCGCATATTGGACCGAAAAATCAAACAGCTCCAGAATCGAGCCATAGGGCTTGTAAAGGTCCATTGGATCTTGTACGATTCTGAGGACGTGACATGGGAGCATGAAGATGCTATGTGGGCAGAATATCCACATCTTTTTGAAGATTTTTGAAATCTTATTAAGGTTGTTTAAAAATTGCATTTAGGACAGTGCAAAAATAAGGGGAGGGGATTGTAATATCCCACAAGACGAGCCCTGTTGTAATCATGTTTATGAATTGTAAATTGTGTTTTGTAGGCTGGTGAGACGAGTATTGATAAGCTAGTAGGCTTATGTGTTTATTAGGCCGGAGAGCCTAAGTGTTAAGGCCAGGAGCCTGTTTTTGTAAATGTAATATGCATAACATTAATAAAGAATAAACATCGTTGCGTGCAGACCGACCACGAAGAAAGAGTGATGGGGGAATAAGCTTCCACAAGGTGTTTAAGGGAAAAGGGGATGAAAGGTTGGAAAGAGAGGCTAAGTGTTGAGCCTAGGGGATAATCTTAGGGGCTTAAGTCCTTGAGAATAATGATTTATTATTATTCCCACTGTTATGAGAAATGTATGTTTTTATCCTAAGTTCCTAGAAGGGGAACATGTGCAAAAGGGAACACATGTTATGGACCACATGCAACCTCATGGGCGACATGTGGTATCCATGGCCCATGCAATTTAACCCAAATATTGAACCATGGAGGGGGTTCATCCTCCATTCCACCGTGAGTTGTCTGAACTGAGGGGAGCTATGTGTCTGTGTTCACTATGCCTCACGCAGCTCGGGGTGGGAAGCCTATGATGTTTTTCTGGAAAGTCGTTCACCTCGGTCCGAACGACATAATTTTGTGTTCGTCCTCTGCGTTGATTGAGAGGTGTCACATGTGTTTCCTGTGAGCCGAGCCTAACTTCTCTTGAAGAGTAGAGTCTATACCCAAATCACCTTTGGGTCGCTACCTTATGTGTGTCCCGAGTGGAATTGACCAGTGGTTGTGTCTGTTATCCTCACCTTGCGATAATTGAGTTGAAAACTGGTGGAAGAGGCAGGTTGTTAGGCCTGCAAGTAGCTGGGAAGTGATTTTCTCTTAAAGAGAGTCCAACACTAGCTACGGAGCTCTGAGACTTCCTGATCTGGCATGTTTTCGAGGCCCAGAGAGGGAGGTGAAGCACCGATGGACTGAGCTCGTGAAGGTTTATACTCCCGGGCGGAATAGGCATGTGGGGAATGAGAGTCCGTGAGTAGTGGGCGTAAGAAGGCTCATGGGGAGAATCCTTCTTATTGCTCTGTGCAGTTTTTCCTGTAACCTCGGCCTAGTCTAACATTCCCTTACCTTGGGTGGAGCTTATTCCCAGATCGGGGGTGACCCACTGTTGAGCGTGATGAGCAGTGAGGTCTAAGGCTGGGAGGTTCATGGAAGGTCTGCACGTGGTTGGTGGAATTATCACAGTTTCAAAGATAAGTATCAATTTGTGCTTAATATTATGTTTTGCATGCCTGTGATGCTTATATGTTATCATGTATTATGTTGCACATATGAGTTATTGTTAATTTACTTGATGATGTATATTAGCAGTAATCATGTGCTTACTCTGTATTGTTTGATTAAATATGTTAATTATATTTAATATGCATGTTATATATATAAGTATGAGAATGTTCTATGTGGTAGTGTTTCCCAACAAGTGGATTGGTGGTCGGGGACGTTACAATATGGTATCAAAGCCATAGTTTCAACGCTGAGCCTAGATGGGTCGGATAAGTGGTCTTTGGACCCAAGGTTTCGAGAGGAAATTATGTCTGGAGGACTAATTTCAAACCTTAGATTGTCTCTGAGTGCCAAGGAGTTACTTGGCCGTGTCACGAAGCTCACGAGGAATAGAGGTAGAATAAAACTACATCCGTAGATCAGCTGCACGGAGAAGATCTGGACCTTCCAATCCACGTCTAGACACTTAGGAGAGTGCGCAGAAGAGATCAGATCTGGGCCATCAGATCTGAGCATGTGGACCAATAGTCGTTGGATCCAGGGAACGTGCACAAGGTTTAAAACCCTTTGGAGTTGCACAGGAGTGGAAATCGTGATACGCGGGGCCCTGACATCATCAGAACCATCCATCGGGAGGTACATGTGCAAAGCGATCAACATTTCGCTGACTCGCGAATTGAAATGGTCAAAGGGAAAGTTCATGAGAATTCGTGAAACATGAATTCGCGATTAGATCACAACCATTGCTCAAGGAGAGATCTGGACCATTAATTGTCCGGGAAGAATTTTAACATTTCGGGAACCAGGATAAGTGAGAAGTGATGACACACAAACTCCTGAAATCACTAAATCTCGATGAGCCAAAGTAGTGAGTTAGGTTGACGTCACTGGGATGGACGAAGACACATGGAATATGTGCCACGTGCAAGTGGGTCCCGAAGGAAAAAGTAGAGGAAGTGGGGCCGGATGGCGTCGCCTAAAGTAACATGGACCTTCTTAAGAGAAACACATGTCACCACCCTGGTTAGTGACAGTTGTGTTGTGGGCCTGGTGGCTAGAAAGGTCGGAATTTCAGAAGTCGAGAATTGGAGAGGAAAGCGAGGGTGAGAGCCTCCAGGACCGAAACCCCGAAACCTGAAACCCCGAAGTTCCGATTAGAGAACCTTGAGACCTAGTGCTTGGTCACGCCCTTGGTCGCATGGGTTTGTAAACTAAGAGAAAAGGACTAAGGCCTGAGTGCACTACAGAGTCGAGTAGAGCTTGGAAAATTCATGGAAACTAAACGTTTCTCGAATCAAGTTGTTTATGAATGCTGTGGGATTTGTTAAGGAATAATGATCTGACAAATTCTTGTTCTCTGCATGTTGTGTTTGCAGAAGGTTAACGAGTTCCAAAACCATTTAGAGTTTCCACTGAGGGCAAAGAAATGGGGAAGGAACAAAATGCTTCCAGTTCAGAAATATGGTTGCTTGAATGAGGAAATATTTCCAACTGTAGAATTATTCCTCTCATGTAGAAGGAAGAATTGTGATGTATCAACGGAAAGGAAAAGCATCCATGTGGTGGGATCCGCTTGTGCAGGTGCAACACATTAGAGAGAAAGATATCACTTGGAAGGAATTCAAGAGGTATTTCGAGAATAAATAATTGACTAAGAGATATTATGACAGAAAAATGAAAGAGTTCCTTGAACTTAAGCTAGCCAGCATGACCATTGATGAGTATGAATGCAGGTTCTTGGGATTGTTGAAGTATGTTTCGTTCATCAAAGAGGAGACTGTCAAGATTCAAAGGTATTTGAGTGGAATGCCATCTTCATTTGGGGACAAGATCCAGTATGATTACCCCAAGACCATGGAGGAAACGATAAGAAGAGCGAAATGCTTATATGAACAACAAAGAGAAAATACTACCTTTCGGAAGGCTTGGGATGACCAGAAAAAGTTTAAGAAAGAGAAGAGGCAGAAAGGAAACAAATATCCCTTTTTCATAAACAATACTAAAGGAAAGCCAATGTTTAGAGAGTCGATAATGGTTGAAGTAGGGGAACAAAGGCCAAGATAGACACCCATTCAGTGTTGGGGTTGTCAGGGAAACCATAAGTACAGATATTGTCACCACAAAAATGGCAAAGTGAGAGTTGTCCATAATGTTTAGCACGCTGAAACAGTGGAGGACATGGGTAGTATAATACCAAGGACATATGCGGCCTTGGACAACAAGCAAGCTGAATTTCAATCGCACATGATTTAAGTAGAAGATATTATCAACAACCATGCCTTTACTATTTTAATTGATTCAGGGGCTAGCCATAGTTATGTAGATCCTAGAGTGGTGGAAAGTTTGCAATTGTCGAGAAGCAAACATGAAAAATCTTGGTTAGTGCAGCTGGCTATAGGAACCAAGAGGAAAGTCGTTGAGTTGGTTAATTCATGTCTAGTAGACATGAATGGACTGAGCACAAAGGCTGAATTGAATATTCTGGCTTTAGGGTCTCTTGATTGTCTAATTGGGATGGACTGGTTGGACCAGCACCATGCCATCTTGGACCGTCATAATAAGGCATTCACTTGCCTTGATGAGGAAGGGAATCGGAAAATAGTCCAATGAATTCCCAGAGTTGTTGCTATCAGAGAAATCTCAGCAATGCAATTGAAGAAGTGCTACAGAAAAGGCTATCAATTATTTGCAGCCCATGTGGAGGAAACACCTAAGGATAAGGTGTCAAATATCGAATACCATGTGGTACTAAAAGAGTTTGAATATGTATTTCAGGAGGTACCCGGACTACCTCCGAAGAGAGATATTGACTTCTCTGTAAATTTGATGCCTGGAGCATCTCCAGTGTTGAAATCGCCTTACAGAATGAGTACGCCAGAGCTAAAAGAGTTACAATTGTAGATTGAAGAGCTTCTGAAGTAGGGATATATACGCCCAAGTGTGTCACCTTGGGGAGCCCCGGTTCTGTTGGTGAAGAATAAAGATGGAATGTTGATATTGTGTATCGATTTCAGACAATTGAACAAAGTCATTGTAAAGAACGAGTATCCTCTGTCGAGGATTGATGACCTCTTCGATTAGTTGAAGGATGCGAAGATATTTTCGAATATAGATCTTAGGTCGGGATATCATCAGGTAAGGATAAAGGATGAAGACATCAACAAGACCACCTTTATAACAAGGTATGATCATTACGAGTTCACAGTGGTGCCATTTGGGTTGTCAAATACACCCGTTGTTTTTATGTGTCTGATGAATGGTGTATTCAGGGACTATTTGGACAAGTTTGTCATAGTCTTTTTGGATGAAATTCTGGTGTATTCCAAGTCAGAGGAAGAGCATGAACAACATCTGAGGATGGTTTTGCAGGTGATAAGAGAGCACCAACTGTATGCCAAATTGAGTAAGTTCTCGTTTTATCAGGAGCAGATCCATTGCCCGGGGCATATTATTTCGAAGGATGGGATAGTTGTAGACCCTGATAATATTGAGGCCATTAGAGTATGGTCAATACCAAAGAATGTGACAGAAGTTATATCCTTCATGGGTTTATATGGTTATAATAGAAGGTTTATCGTAGGGTTTTAAAGGATAGCTAACCCTATCACATCCTTGCAAAGGAAGGAGAAGAATTTTCAATGGACAGAGGAATGTGAGAAAAGATTTTAGCGATTGAAGCAAATGTTAACCAGTGCTCCAATATTGAGGATTGCAGAGTAGAGTCCATACCGGAACCACCTTTGGGTTGCTTCCTTCTTTGTGTCCTGAGTGGAATTGACCAGTGGTTGTGGATGTTATCCTCACCTTGCAGGAATTGAGCTGAAAACTGGTGGAAGAGGCAAGTTGTCAAGCCTGCAAGCAACTCTTTTCTGGTGAGAGAGGATGCTGGGAAGTGATTTTTTCTCAGAGAGAGTCCAGCACCATCTACGGATCTCTGAGGCTTTCTGATCCAGCTTGTTGTTGAGGCCCAAAGAGGGAGGTGAAGCACCGATGGACTGAGCTTGTGAAGGTGTATACTCCCGGGCTGAACAGGCATGTGGGGAATGAGAGTCTGTGAGTAGTGGGCGTAAGAAGGCTCCTGGGGAGAATCCTTCTGATTTCTTTGTGCAGGTTTTCCTGTAACCTCAGCCTAGTCTAGCATTCCCTTACCTTGGGTGGAGCTTAGTCCCATCTCGGGGGTGACCCACTGTTGAGCGTGATGAGCAATGAGGTCTAAGGCTATGAGGTTCGTGGAAGGTCTGCACGTGGTTGGTGGAATTACCACAGTTTCAAAGATAAGTATTAGTTTGTGCTTAATATTATGTTTCGCATGCCTGTGAAGCTTATATGTTATTATGTATTCTGTTGCGCATATGAGTTATTGTTAATGTCCTTGATGATGTATATTAGCAGTATTCATGTGCTTACTCTGTATTGTTTGATTAAATATGTTAATTAGATTTAATATGCATGTTATATATATAAGTATGAGAATGTTTCGCGTGGTAGCATTGCCCTTGCAAGTGGATTGGTGGTCGGGGATGTTACATGCCACCTCCCCAACTAACTGTGCTGCCACCTCCCAGCCTCATCGCTTTCCTGAAGCTCCCAACCTCACCACTTTCACTTTCACATCTATTGATCGACCTTACTTCTTAACTTAGCATCTTTGGATTAAGAGTAAAATCATTCAAACTATTAATTGGATAAAGACAAAATATTAATTGTTAACTGGTATTTTGGTTTAACATTCTTTACTTTCCTATGGTTTCACTTATTCATGTAATTCATATTGTAAAGTTCCAAACTCCTCATCATCACCATCGAGGATGCCAAAATATGATATTACGTTCATCGAGGAGCCAACATAGAAAGTATCCCGATAACGAATATATAATTATATTGTTGTTTAGATCAATTTTGTTTTTTATTATATCATTCTTAAAATGTTTAATTTTTATTATATCATTCTTAAAATGTTGCATGGCAGGTTAGTTCATTGAGCGGCAGGGACTAAGTTGCCATGCAGCCCTTGTTAAATTACAATTTCAAAATATTTGTTATAATAGGGATTTTCCTAACCTTTTAACTGATCAAAACTATGGTGATTTAGGAACTCTAGACCACCAACTTACATTGTTAAATGCAAAATCGCTTCAATTCTACATACAAATAGAGACTATTTTCTTTTGAATTTGATGCATGTGCGTTGAACTACATATAACATTCATATGAAGTTCTCTTTCTAAGGAAAATAAGGTGCTTAGGGGTTTATTGATCATGGTCGTGGTGGTGGAAAACGAAAGATTTAGTGGAATGACTGAGGAAGTAGTGATAAGTTTAGGGTTTGTAGGTAAAAGATTTGGATGTTTAGTTGCTTCAAGGGATCAATCTTTGACAAGGTACGAGAATTCAAGCTCAAACATGTAAGATTTGCAAGAAAATGCTAAGAAAAATGTCCATATTTAACAACAACAAAGCACAAACCAAAATCAGATAAATAGGTTAAAGTGCACTCACATGAGAAAAATTCCTCAAGACCTAACATCTACAACAAGAACTGAACCAAATCAACAATGTTTTCTTCAAAATCTAGAGATTCAGTAGATGACACAAAATGCTCAACATAAATTGTTGGAGTAACACTCCACTACAAATAAATGTAATAACTATTGTAAAGGATTATGTTTAGAGTGTAGAAAGATCATACTTATGTCTTGTTCATAGTATATTAGTTGTAGGACTAAGAGTAAAGATAGGTCAGTTAGTCAGTGTTTAAGTTGGAGTTTTTGAGTGTGACTCTACTACTCTATCTGTGTATAAATATGCATTTCTAAATCAAGAATCAGTGTAGTTTTGTGTGCAAATGTGTCCTCTTTGTTCTGTTGTATTTCCCTATTTTACATCAATGTATCAAAGTGTTGATTTCGAGGAGAGAAAATGCACTCCTGTGAGTTGTTAGAAGGGAGCTAGAGATCGATTGTTGAAGATGTCGAATGTTCAAGATCAGTTGTGAATAGTTTCCATAGATGCCACGAATTTGAAGTTGTTGTTGCATGGAGTTACAACTGCCATATCAAAGAGCTACCACCATTTAAAGAAGTCGAATCTACCCAAGAAGAAAGCAATCAACAATAGAGGAAATAAATCTCGTCACACATAAAGGAAATATGTGATTTTATAGATTAAACATTTTGTAGAGATCTCTGTGAAAAAGAGAAGATAAGGTGTATCATTTTTTAGTTTACTCAATCTTCTGAAATAAAAAATAAAAAATAAAAAATGGAAATTCCACTAGAAAAATATAAAGGTAGCAATTTTCACATTTGGAAGGTGAAAACCCAGATGCAGTTGATGATGAAAAATCTATGGGGAATAGTTAATGGGATAGAAATAACACCTATAGAGCATAGTAAACTCACTCATTGATTGGAAAAATAGAGATGATAAAGCTAAATCAATCATTAAACTAGCCATATACGATACAAAATTGCACCTTATTGACCTAGGTAAGTCATTTAAGGAAGTATGGGAGGAATTGAACAACTTATTTGGTTACATAGCCATGAATGCCAAATTTTTGTTAAAATTACAATTTTTCAGATTTAAAATGTAACGTGAAATGAATATGTCCAGACACATGAATGCACATATATCACTTATAAAACAATTAACGAAGGTTGGTGTAAAGATAGAGGAAGAGGATTACAAAGGATGTATTATTGAACAACGTTCCTTCAAATTATAATAACATGACTTTCACATTAAGTCAAATGTCCTCACGGTCATTAGATGATATGATATCATCACTTTTGGCATAAGAAAAAATGTTGGTATAGATGAAGCATAACAATATTTAGAAAATGCATTCCTTGCAAGAAACAATATAGGCAAAAGAACATGAAAATATAAAGATACGAAGGAAAATTTTGAGTGTTACTATTGCTGGAAAATAGGGCATACTACATGGAACTGCAAAGTTAGAGCCAACCAATGATCTTCTACAAGGGAAGGTTAAAGATAATGGTAAGAGAAATTTAGTGTTAATAGCAGAAGACCTAACAATCGAGGACTCTGACACTGACTATGAAACATAATCCAATGTCAATGAAGTAGAAATAGTGTGTTCTTTTTAAATTGTCAAATCTTCTGAGAAGGGAAGAGTATGAGAGGGTTTAAATCAATATGGATTGTTGTCCAATAATTTGGATGTTACATAATTCAATATTTCAATAAGGTGGAATTCGAGAACTCGGGAATGCAACAAGATGGAACATGGGAATTATACCTTCAGGAGGGTGATGAAACAACCTGGTGGATTGCCTCCATAGTTTTGTAACTACTAAGAAGAGAATATGATTACAAAAACTATTCTTTATATGTTTTTTTTTTCTTTCTTTGTCAATAAAAGTTTTAAATTAGTTGTATTGTAGCGTTAAGAGGGGTCTTGGAGTAATTCTCCACTAAAAATAATTGTAATCACTATTGTGTAGGGATTATGTTTAGAGTGTAGAGAGATCATACTTATGTGTTGTTCACTGTATATTAGTTGTAGGATTAAGAATAAAGATAGGTCAATTAGTTAGTACTGAAGTTGGATTTTTTGAGTAGGACTCTAGTACTCTATCTGTGTATAAATATGTATCTCTAAATAAAGAATTAGTGTATTTTTTTGTGCAAACCTATCCTTCTTGTTCTTCTGTATTGACATCAGAAACAAGCATGCTTTTGAGGTTTCAATGACTGTAGCAAATTAGTATTCAAAACCAAAATAATATGGATCAAAATGTCCATATGTATCACACTTAGTGTAGACTCTAGCAAAATCATTAAAATGTGCAACTTTTACATATACAACAAAGTACTACGTGAAATGCAAATATTCAAATAAACTCTTTCACGCAGGATCTATTATACCCAGTCATATTGGAAAACCCTGCGCTTTCTGCCTCTAAACAACATTAGCAAAGCTTGAATGGTGCTTCCTCGCATGAGAAGGTGTAATTGGGACTAAAAATGTCATTGTTTTACAAGATATTAGTCATGATGCAGGGATTGGAAGATATTCTCTGGAAGTTGAACCCTATGGCCAATGAGTTTGTGTTTCCTTCCCTTGTTAATTGTTCTCCTGTCATTTTCTTCTTTAATGCTTTTATGGTAAACACCAATAATAACAACACCGATAATTACAATATTAATTAAAGACGTATAGTAATTAGAGATGATTATTGGAGATAATGGTGTTGTGGAGAGTGTTAGCACTCTATAATTTGCCCAAGGTTGTGGGGCAGTCACGGAGGCAACATCAAAACCACTTCGAGTCTTTGATCTAGCCCTCCAAGACTCAGAGAGGGATCTCTCTGTCTGATATAACTTTGTTTTAATAGGTATTAGGCTAGTTATGAAGAACATGGGTTGGGGTTTTTAAATGGTCGTTTTGGAATAGCAAGGAGGGCCATTGGGCAAATGGGGTCTGCGCTTAAAAATGTGATTCACTCTCAGATCTAAGACATAACTCTTAAACAGGGCAAGGTAGTGGAAATGTTGGATCGAATTAAGTTTTGATGGTGTCGATTTGAGGAAGAAAAAGGGGAGGAAAAATCCAAGCAAATGAGCAGTTAAGAATTCGTAAACTAGGCTTTCAGAAGAAAACATAAAAAATATCACAAGATCAGATGCAGAGTATTTGCTAATAAATTCTGCTCTTTTACTCTTCTTCTGATAATAAGAATTGACAACAAATGAAAAGATGACAGGAAAATACTCAACAGAGAAAGAACGCCACCAACACATCCGCACAGGAATCCTGTAAAAAGCATGTCCTATTACTGAGCATTCATCTAAAGAGTACAGAAAGAGTTCTCTGGCCAAACACAGCCCACAGTCCAGCAAGGAACCTCACAGGTCGAACCCTTTTACATAAAAATCCTCTGAATAAATAGGATAGATCATCCCAATAAGTTTCAGAAGTCAGTTTAACCGCCTCGGCCAAAAATAGCCACCACTCCCACAAAATTTGGAGCTTTCTGCCATGAAAGACGGACCGGTTTTCTGCGAAAAAGGGGTCCGAACAGACATGTTTTTCTCTTGAACGATGACACCTGGTTGAAAAATGAAGGAGGTTATTGTATATGGGCATGTTCTGGACAAAAAACTCCTTCGGTTTCACCAAATTCGTCCCCAGCCGGCCGTAACAGCTCCTGCAAGATCGGGACTGTAACGGAAAATTGAGAATATGGAAAAATGGGCCTCGAAGATGTCTTCGATTCTCCCTTCTCGTAGCTCCGTTGCAAAAACTGAGAGAGGTTTTTGTTCTTCAGACCGTGATGAGAAAAAATCTCTCTCTGATTTTTAAAATCCATCTTCATTTTCCCAGAAACTGCCTCGTAAGAATGCATGCTGAAACAGGCAAAAATGACAAAAATAGGAAAAAAAGTGGTTTTGTTCCGTGAAGGCGGTATTCCGGAGCCCCCCTGAGGTGGTAAGCGGTTTTTTTTGGGGGGGGGTCCACAGGAATAGGATCGTGCCATGTGGAGGGGGAGTGGTTTTAAAAAACCATTATTCCGGACCCCCCCCCCCTCTCGTTAAAGTCCGGAAGGTGAGGGGGGGTCCGGAATTTTTATCGTGCGTTGATTTTGTTTGATATGAAGTGGATGGAGGGGCGTGAGGCATGGAGGTGCGTAGAGGTAGGTGTGAGTGGAGTGTGATGTGAGGTATGGTAGGTGTGAGTGGAGTGTGACGTGAGGTATGAGGGGTGGGGTAGACTTAGGTTAGTTTAGGTATGTTTTAAGTTGTGTTTTGTTTTACATTGTTTTATATTTTATATTTTATACTTTAATATGTTTTGAATTAATATTGTTTTGAATTAATATGTTTTATTTTATATGTTTGTTTTTGTTTTATTTGTTTTTTTAATATTTTTTATTATGTTAATTGTTTTATTAACCTTTTTGTTATATATTTTATTTTTACATATGTTTTTGTATTTTATATTATTTGTTTTAAATATTAATTAATCTAAATACTAACTAGTTACTAACCTAGATTTTTAACTTAATTA
>SNQJ01S0064595.1:64183-79385 GCA_010110895.2 Picea sitchensis
TCGACCGTCAATCTAAGCATGTTCTTTATTCTCCAGGCGTGAATGCAGTTTATGAGGCAAAACTTAGGCTTAATGACTTTTGAGGGTTTGGTGCACTGCTTCCCTTGAAAATAATTTGCAGAGATGAAATATTATTTGCAAACCTATACACCCAGAGTGAAAAATTTCCAGTGAACAGATGATCCTATGAATTATAGGGTTATAGCAAAGAGGTTAGCTATTTTGAGTCCTGGTAATGGGAACTCTAGTGTGGTTCGTTTAAGAGATTGCATTACATAGTTTTGGAAGATCATTTTTTGAAAAGTTACCTGGTGGTAGGCTCTCATATTTATGGTCGTCAAAAAATTCCAAGTTGGTTGGAAATGAGTTGTTCTCAAAGGTAAATTGTTAATTGTAATTTGTGTTGTGATGTTAATTAAACATAAGTAATAATTGAAATGAATTGCCATGTGTGAATATTGTTTATTAATGCTAATGGTTGGTTGTTTTGTACAGATCGAAGACTTTCTCGGACATAGGCATTCTCTTTCACAACATACTATAATTCATGAGTCACACCTTGATTCATTTGCAACTTATCTTAGGACTTATTTTCTTGGATCAGTAAGTTCTTCTACCCAACAAGGTCCAGATTCATCTCCACACAACATTAGCCAGTTAAACTCTACTGAAGCAGTCTTTGGTCCCACTAACTTGAGCAATGTCTTGGTTTCCTTTTGTAAGACCTTCAAAATTATACATACTTGGTTTAAGTCAACCAATGGTGCATGGGCGTTCCCACACTAATAATCAAAGAATCCTTAGTCCCGAAACTAGTTCATTTAAAGATGGACTAACAAGATTTGTTTCTTGTATCAACAAGAGAGAAAATTAAAAGATGCATGGATGTACACACCAACATTTCAATCATTGGTTGTCCAAGGTTTTCTATAGTGCAAACATTAAGTGATTTTCAGAAATTCAAAAATAATGCAATTGATTCATGGAGAACACAGGTGTTAATATCTATTACAAATCCAAATTCAAATGAGAAAACAAATCATATTTGTGGAAATGGGCATGGTAGTGGCATGTTAGGGAGCATGTCAATCTCGTGCCACAACAATATCTTCATTTCCTTATTAGTTATGCGATTGGATTCCCTTCTCACCAATCTTTTCCCATTGGAGAAGCTTCTTTCAATCCATTTGCATTTCACTTGCTAGCTTCATTGTATGTGTCAATTTTAGGTACACCCATTGTAACACACCCAACCCCTTAGGTATCATTTTAATGTATGGGGCAGAAGAATTTATCTTTTCTCAATCATCTCGAATCCCTGAAACTAGGATTACATCGCCTTCGGTTTTTTCCAACGATTATAAATTTGTCTAGATCTGAGTTCTGGAATGCAAGTTATGGTCCTTCAAAGTTCTTTAGGCCTTTATTGACTAGGGTATTTCATCGCTATGTGGCACCCACGTGGTTCCCTATCACCTGGCATGACACCTCATCATGGCATACAAAGACTCGCTCAACCAGAGGTTGACGCTTGTCTAACTCTTATTGGCCTATTAATTTAATTAAATATATCAAAGGAGCACTTAGGATTATTAAGTTCGATAAAATCCTAAGTCTTCCGACTTCGGAGACGTTCCTCGTCGTGTTTTTATGAACATATCCCCAAAACTCTTGAATGTTGAAGATGTGGAGAGGGTCCCACTTGTATTACACATTTATGCAAATACAAGTAATTACATTACCCCATAATATAATTAATTATGTTTAATGTTTATTATAACAATGGAGTACGGGAAGGTAGGTTTGGGACTTCATCCATTTTAACTTGTTTGTTCTATCACCACAAACATCCAAAGTCCCAAAGCTTTGGACTCCCAGAGAGTCTTCACTTACACGTGAATGTGCATTAAATATTGGAATAGGGACAAGTAGGTTCGGGCCTTCGGCCCTTTTATCCCAAGCGTCCCATCACTCAAAAAACTCCGAAGTCCCGAAGTTTCGAACTCCCGTCAACCATTAGATCTGGCCATGATCCAGGGGGAAGATATTTGGCAGAAGACAAGGGTGACATGTGGCCCAATCAACTGATGACACATGTCAAGGTCCATTTGAGACATAAGGTCTATGAAAGTCACGAATCAGGGTGACACATGGCACACCTACTATGGGTCCATGTCACTCTAGGTGATGTTAGCATGCCACGTCACTCCAAACTTCAGTGATATTATCATTCACCAATGTGTTGAACCTCCAAGAGTAGGACTTCACCAGAGTGATTTATGTTATCCTTTCACTAGTTGATCGGATGGTCAAGAGAGGTTCCCAATGAATTTCCTAAATCAACGGCTCATGTTAACTCATGATTTTGACATTTGGGGTTTCTGGTTGTTTAACACCTTTTCTCTCCCAGGGTAGGTGAACGTCAACTGACTACGACGTAGATCCAACGATCATGGGATATCCTGAATAGCCTTAGATCTACGACTCGCGTTACTTTGCGACCGAGAAGTGGATCGGGGTTTAACTAGGGGATGAATCCCACAATAACGAGTAAATGACCGCTAACTTTAGATCCACTGTCAAGCTACCGATTCGACAAGTCATCTTCGACACATTTAGTACACTGCAATGTTCATTCACTCTGGAGCTCCGGACTCTCGGAGCCCTGAATGACTTAGCTCCTTTTTCAGTTTAGTGGAGGGTTCCAAGGTCCTGGTCCTATGGAAATTTTTCAAGCTCTAGAGGCTACACTCCTAACTCTTAGCCAAAATTTGGTTAAGGATGTGGCCATGATCCCGTGGTCACTTGGACGACTAGTTTGAAGGAAGCGCCCTTCGTCTATAGAGCTCAAATTCCACAATAGGAAAGGTAATTCAAGTAAATCAACAGGACTGAGGTAGTCCTGTAGAGTCTATCTTGACTCTATGTCTATGGATTTGGTCCTTGAGAAATCCCTTGAGGATTTTCCAACCAACACAGATGCCAAAGTATTATGTCCCCAAATTCAGTTAAAGATCCCATTGTTAGTAGTTCTCCTTTCTCTTGAAACCATCGTTGCATCAAATTACACATTTACCTTTATTTATAAACCTATATTCCTTATGTACACAGAAAGCACAAATAGAGGTTTACTTTCTTTGTTCTAAAGTATTACAAGGTAATTATATTCAACTGTGCAAGGCATGCACCAAATTTGTCATCCTACAATCACCGAAATGCATGAGTTTATAATTGAAAACAAGCATTCAATCATGCATTTAATTTCAATTATACAGAATTTACAAAATACTTATCTATTACAGTCGAAAGATGACCAACTGAATATGGGTGTTCACCTTTCCACCCAACCATAGGCTCAGAGGCATTCACTCTTAGCACTCTAGTCACCCTCGTGCCAATCCATGATATCACTAGGGAAACTTCTTTGTGTTCCTCAGTTCTTCTGCAAATTCTTTGATATCCTCTCTCTATCAAAGCCTCTGCGAGGTTTATCAGATGCTTCCTCAACATCAAGCTCACGACCTTCATCTCTAAGAAATCCTCCCTTTGTCACAGCCTCTATGAGGTTTATCAGATGCTTCCTCAGCATCAAGTTCACAACCTTCGTTCTCTGGCTAAGAACGGATCTCTAGTATTTTAAACCAACAACAAATAACTCCTTTTTCTTCAAAAATCCACTTATCTAGCAATAATAGAAGTCTCCCTTCTTCCCCACTGAGCTCAAGGCCTCCACGAGGTTTATCGGATTCCTTCCCAACTGAATTTCCTTTGTGCAAGCAAGTCCCTTCACAACTACACTGTCCCTTGACGCCCTCTCCTTGCAACACCAGTTTCTTTCTAGTCAACACCAAGCTCATGACCCTCTTTTGCTCCAGTCTGGTCTTTGGGTCTTATGTGATCTAGTTCAAAACTCTTCCATGAGTTCTTTGATCTTTCTATTACATGCACTATTGCATTCCCTTCAAATATTCTCTTCCCCAGAGACCGAATTCCTCTTATGGTTCTCTCCAATAACCAAAATAGCTTAATCTTTTAGTTTTTATTCTTAGTTGGAAATCCTTGCACACTCTTCTTCTTTCTAAATGGTTCTCTAAACCCATTTTTCTCTCTGTCTCCTCTTCTTTCTCGGGTGTTTTTATTTCCTCCCCCCTAGGAAGGTTCTAGACTTGTCCTAATCCTTCTACTAGAAGGAAGTCAGGTCAATATAGATATGTAGGATGACTCCACTCTGTCGTAC
The DNA here is from genome assembly GCA_010110895.2 of Picea sitchensis. NCBI lineage: Eukaryota > Viridiplantae > Streptophyta > Pinopsida > Pinales > Pinaceae > Picea > Picea sitchensis. Next base: position 68,421 of record SNQJ01S0064595.1, read on the forward strand.
TTTGAGCTGACAATTTTCTATCTTCTCAGCCAAGCCCTCCATACTTCCATTCATTGGGATAGTTGATTTTTCAACCACTAGTCCTTTTCTCATTAACTGATTTTTCCTTGGGATCAAGATGAGGCTTATTATTCCAGATCAAATATTTCAGCAAAGAGGATTGGGTCATCTTGGCATGATGAACCCTCTCTATGGGTTTCCTCACTCTTTCCTCTAGTGATATCATGGCCAATACTTCAAGGCTTCACCCCCACAGTCAGTTTTTGGAAATCTAAACAATAATACATTTACATTTTTCACATGCCATAGCATGGTAATCATAAATAATGATTAATTACAAGCTAGGGGAAATAGGGATATTACATCCATATTTTCACCATATTATTACCTCTATCCTCTGTGGACATCCTCTTTAAAGTATACAACAACCCCTCCATTTTTTCTATCATTTTCAATTGATGTTGCGAGCTTATCATGTACAACTTTGTACTTATTTGTTGGATCCTCTTTTGCATTTATCCCTCCCCTAGCTCTAGATGTGCATAATGTTAGTTTGTTTTTAATCTCACTTTCGATTCCATCATTGGTCAATATTCCAACTCCATTGCAAACTTCCAATTTACCTTCTTTCTTGAGTGAGCCAGTGGTCAAATTCCCATTACTTGTTTCAACTCTGTAACTATACTTACCCCACAACATATTTCAAGTTTCACTCCCTTTTTCTCTGATCCCATTGTGCACATTTCAGTGATATATTTCTACTTTGGTCGGGGCTATCTTGTAAGTGCAAGGTCATCAATTTCATCTACAATATCTCCATTTATTCTCGGCTTGTTGAGCACATTCCTGAATTAGGATTTGCATATGAGAAAGAACATATCCATTACATTCAACTTTTAACAAGCTTAATATTTTCATAACTTCAGAGAGGATCTAAAGGTGAAAGCTGCCAAAAAACTTTCAACTCAAGCTTTCCTACCTTGAGAAAGCATCAAAATAAAGCAGAGAGTTTGTAGGCCCATTTGGAATCTCTAAGTAATCTGGTGGAGAAATAATCTCTTTCTATCAATTCCTTTGAGGTAAGATTTATCACTTTAGACAATCATAACAACATATGCTTCAGTGTATCATCTAAGTAGAAACCTATATGTAGTATAATTTTACTCTTTGATGGGAAGGACATATACAATGTGGTAAACTACATGCATGTCCTTGTTATCACATGATTTGTACTTGTGCAAAGCCGCTACAAGATCCCCAAATATTGCATAACTATGGAAGAATCTGCGACTGTCACCTAAGTAGAGACTTTCCTCATATTAGTGATGGAAGAGGTCCACCACAAGGGAGGCTTCCCTGGTGACCTCAAGGGATCAAATAGAAAGTTTAGTAGCTAAGCCTACCTCCTCCTATCTTGATCATCAAATGGTTGATCTAGGTCATGGAAAGAAAAGAGGTTTGAAGATGAGTTGGTACCTGCCCAAAAAAAGAACACTTTGCAACACACACACACACACATATATATATAACAACTTCCAAGCTAAAGTATGCAATAAAGACCTTTTTTAGACACTAAACAAGTTAGATTAATAAGTGCTCAAAAATACCACAATTGACCATGAAAATTAAGCATACAAGCAAGAGAACATTATCCAATTGTTAGAGGTAATTTATGAGTGAGTTAAGCTGCCTTTAAATGAGTGTATGAAACAAACTATTGTTGTTTTAGATGGTTGTAGCAAAATTTTATAACAACAACAAGAAATATAGTGAGTTTGATAGAGTTAGAGTTAGTATAGTTAGTAAGATGCTTGAGAGTTTTGAGAGAGAGGTTTTATCAATCAATTCACCACAAGAGTGCTTTAAGATTAGTGCCTTTCTAGGGTTATGAAGTCTTCCAATGAAACTAAGCTTGAAGGTTGATTTACTTGAAACCGAGAGGTAGGATCTAAACCCTAAGGTGCAAGAACATTTGGGCCTTAGGCTTTAGATCTTGAGGAGAAGGATGTCTAGAGTGCAAGCACATTTGGGCCCTAGAAATAGTTCTTCCCTTCTTGTAACTTCAACTGGGTCAAAGATCAATTATCTAGGGATAAAACCCTTAAATGTTATCCATTTAGGGTTTTAGGTTTCTAACCCTAGCAAGGAAAATTAACCAATTCTAGACAAATATAACCTTGTTAGTGGAAGAATCACTTATGTTCCTCTCTTAGGGTTTCAATAGACAAGACTTCTTGCAAAAAAAATCAATTTCACCATAAACATTAATATCATAAACAAGAACTGTAGAAATTTACTTAATTCATCCAAGAAACCAAGAGAATTTCACCCTAATTGCAAAAACATCCATCCAAAATCAGCAAACCATCCATAAAAGATCCTTTCCAAGCATAGCACATTAGAGAGAAAGAGCTAGTAACACATAAGGGCCAAAAATTTTAGAAGTTGTCACCCACAATGGTGAGTAATGATGATGAAAATGAAAGAGGTAATGCTAGCCTTTTTATATGAGGCTAGAACTCTTCATTTGTCCACATAACATATCAAAATTTTAATCCAAGTGGGGCCGACCCCTCATTTAACCTCTACAAAATGAAATAAATGCAAAATACAATCAAAATAGCCCACATGTGTGAGACCTCAATCTTCCTTAGGCAAGGAAGGGGCCTCCAAAGGCCATGTGGAATCAATCCGGAGTGGAGTGGGGGAAACTGATGTCTCTCCCCACTCAGAATAATGCCAACCATCATCAATAACCCAGAAATCCTCCAAACCCTAGCTCCATCAAACCTGAAAAGATGATGTCATCATCAAAATAGGCCCAACGTCCAGGATCTAAGTGTTGTGTCTAGACTCTAGGGAGATGCATCTCATCTCTTCCATGTCTCTAACTTTCTACTACTGTAACGTCCTTAATCCGAGTGAGGAATAAGCTATGGGGTACTCTTCTCAGCTTATGGGCTTCCGGCCCATATATGTTCCATCATGATTGAATCTATTGATACCAAGCCCATTTGTCCATCGTTCAATGGTTTGAGGATGTGAGAGCTCATGTATGAGGGTGGTGAGTCACTTGATAACCCATTGCTCTCCATCACACATGTCAAGGTCTTGCAAATAAAGGAACAATGTCTTGGGTATAATCCTAGGATGTCCCTCAAGGAACCATGTCAGGGCCATCCAAAACAAACCAAAGCATAAAACAAGGTTAGCTAAGGTTCAAAAGAAACATTAGTCCTTAAATCATGCAAAGTAAGTTGTAACTTAAGATATAAGCCATGTAAGACAATTCACCTCGATATCCCCTTCAAGCATCACACCAACCCAGGACCCCATGTGAGTTGACAAGTTTAAGTATGGGAGGGCATTCATCCAACCTTATTAGATGAGCCACCTAGGTAAGAAATAAAATAACCCAAGTAGAGGGATAGGTCCCGAGAGTGATAGGAAATAAAGAAATCCTTCAAGACTAAGTGTGATAGTGTTATAGTTTTAGGGATTACTTCACGGCTCATGGTGTCATTAAATCCATTTCTATGAGTGCCTTTGTTGAGGGTGTGTTTGCTCTCAAGTTACCCGATATTTAGGTGTTATTTTTTCCAAACCCCTTTATCAACCATCTTTCTAGTCTTCTTTATTATATTTACAAGTCTCCTTTTATAAGGTTTTAAGCAATAACATTTCTATTTGGGACCGGGGCAAGCACTGAAAGAGTAGAGTTCAAGTTTGGACCGGCTTTTTTTATTCCTTTTTTCTTTCTATTATTCCTTTCTTTCTTTAACATCATTTTTGTATTCTTTTAATAGGAAATGCAATCAACCTCTCGGCCTCCAACCCTTCTTCTCATGAGGGAATAGACCATGTCCCATTGCAAAAGTTTAGTATACTATGAGAGGCTCCAGGATGGAAAGTGTTAAGTATGGTGGTGAACAGAAAGTTACTCTTGTGAGGCCCCCCTAGTAGTACCCCTTTTCCCCGGGCAGTGACAACACGAGACTAGGGCATAGAAGTTGACCACCAAGGTGAAACAAGGCAACTAACCAAATTTCCCAAAATAATGATCAATTATCCAACTTCAACTGAAGATCCCCATTCGCATGCCCAACAAATTAAGCACAACACTTTGCATGACCGAAGGACCAACATACCTCATGGTGATGATGGCTTACCATCTCCCATACTCTGGGTTGCTTGGATGTGATAAGCCTTGGTTGACCAACTGTAAAGGTGAATGAGGGGGGTTGTTTGGTTTCCATCTGTGGACATGTTGATCATCATCATGGTCAGGATCATGTTCTCCATTGCGGGCCACAAGACATGATCTCCTTTAGTTACCCCTAGGCATGGGGGGGGTAACAATCCCCATTATGTAAAATTCTAGAAGGGTTTTCAATTAACAGTGCTTGTTGCTAGGATCAATAAGGAAACATGTAAATCCTTGTACACACTTTTGGATTTGGGATTAATCATGATTCAACATCCATGCACTCCATATCATAGATTTCTGGTGGCACCTTTCCTTTATTGAGAGAAAATTGTCTCAAGATGTTTTTGCACAATGCATGTGTGGTTAGGAAATTGAGCATAAACTGCTCAAACGTATGTAAATAAAAACATCAATTTCAATGACCAAAATAGTTAAATTGTGTTGATATATACATGTATGATAACTCACTCTTTACTTAATTTTGGAATACAGAACAAAACTAATAGTTTTTTTATATCTCTAGAAGATCCTAGAATAGGAATCCAAATCTTTTGAAACTTAGAATACAAGTTCATTTTGTTCATATTTGTCACTATTTGGACATAAAATAGTATAGAAAGTGCGTAATTCCAATGTTAAGAATAACATTCTAGTTTGATAATTTCAATAATTATGCATTCGAAGTTAATCATCTTAATATAAGTGATGCAATACCATGGAAAAAAGTGTGGTGAGTACCACTAAAAAATGTATCGATGAAAATTACTTTTATTATGCAATGCTAACATAGCAAAAATTTTGATGAATGCCACTAAAATTTTGCAAATGAAAATTATTTTAGAAAGAAGATAGTTTAGAAAAATGGATCAATGAAGTAAAAAGCTTTATCATAGTTGTTTATCCCTTTTTACCCACTAATAAAACTTGAGACCATTAAGAATAAAATTGAAATTGTATACAATAAACAATAGCAATCAAATAATTGTGAGTGGGTAGTGTAGATTTCCCAATTCATGTGGAGAACATGGGTGCTTTGTAATTCCAAAATAAAATATTTGTAAGTCGTTCCACACAATCTCCCAAGTTGTGTGGAGGACATGGGTTACTAATAGACATGGAGTTACAACTAAACCTTCTATTTTGATGTGAAAAAAATTTCTTCATACAAAAGCTACAAAAGTTTTTGGATATTTTCGAATACTAAAATGTATCACTTTACTTTTTAAATTATCTAAAAGGCCGCACACATCCCTTCTAAGTTCTTATACAAAAATAAGATGTTTTACCACATTTTTTTTATATAATATTGAATTCTACATTTTAATTTTAATTTATATCCTTGAAAATAAAATATTTTAAGAATTTTTTTGAATTGAATTTTTTTTTAAATAAAATATATAACTATTAATTATGTACCATTTCAAAATAAAAAAGCATAGACAACTTTCAATTTTCTCTCTAAATTATATCTCTATTTTTTTCAATAATACAATTTTTTCCCTGTATTTTATTATTTTCTCAACCTTAAATTTTAAATTAATATGTAAATGGACTCATATTTCACGGTGTTTTTTACTTTATTATCTCGTAATACAACTTATGGTTTGGGTTTGTATTTATGTGCCCTTGTTATTTTCTTTTATCATTTCGACAAACTCTAAAGTTGTTCCGGCCAGTGTTATAAGTTAGTATATATTCTGATTACCATTTCTTAATAATAGTCTCCTTATATGCCTTTGCTTAACACATCTCCACATTTGGGCATTCTCCTCCTCTTTTCTTTATTGAATATGATTGACACAAATATTTAGCTTGGGGATTTTTTTTCTTCCCAGAAACTCATGTGATAGGTGTAGATGTGTCCTTTTATTATTGAAGATTTTAAATAATCTTAAATTTATGATACATTAAATTTAAACATTATGTTCTTATTTAAGATTTTAAATAATCTTAAATTTATGATACATTAAATTTAAACATTGTGTTCTTATTTGTATGATTATGTTCTTATTTGTATTTGTATGACACAAGGGAATATTTTTTTTTGTTTATTCAAAGATTTATTTGTTTTTTTCTAGATTTGTATGATTTATGAAAACCAAAAAATGATTAGTTTTCTTTCTTTATGAGATGTTCGAATTTTGTCACCAAATTTCTAGAGGCAAGTTCTCTAGTGGGGCAAGTAACAAGTTGATCACTTCCTTCTCCCAACACTTTTGCATTAGTAGGAAGAGGTCCTATGGTTAGTTTCCAAGCTCACGTGATATGCCTAGGAGGTGGCACAAGCCCAATAACTCTGTTGACCTCATGACTACAACACACTTATTTTTTGCCTCGAGTGTTAGAAGTGCCTCTATAGAGCAATATGCTACATTTGGGGTACCTTTCTCTTCATGAGCTTCCTCATTGCTCCTCATCCTATCGGGTTAGCTCTTTACATATCATGCTTTGGCATTATTCTTGAGGGCCTATTTTCTTCCTTTATGTCTTCTTTGGGATGTGCTTTACACTCCCCTTGTCTTCTTTACACTATATTTCTCACAATCCTATGGGTCAAATTTAGCCTTCAATGAACATTAATATATAAATTAAATTAAATTAACCTAGTGACAAGAAAGTAAGATTCATAAATGTCAATTTAGACCTTTCATTGCTTCAACAACTAAATCTCATATTCAAAATATTTTGTCAATGTACCATGGAAGAGTTACTTCATATTGATTTCTATGGTATGGTTTGGGCTCATACTTTGAAATTTGGTTTCTATTTACTTTTATACCCAAACCAACTCATATCATCTTTTCTAGAAGAACTTGTGTATAGAGACAATTCATTTTCAATTTCATATTTAAAAAGTGGGAATGGTTTGTTGTCGTAAGAGTTTCAAATTTTCAATTCTAGTATCATCATGGGTTTTTATTAGTGAAATGAATCTTCTTCTTCTTCTTCTTTTCTTCTTTAGTCGATGAATGAATCTTTTTTTTTTCAATCGATGACTAAGTATCCCCCACACTCGAAGGTGGGTCTAATTTTTTTCAACATGTCCAATAATCCCAATGTGATATGCCCATGAGGAGAAACATGTATTTGCATGTATCTGATAGCAAGCATGCTCCAAGAACCTACCATCCATGTTTAGAGGAGATTTCTAGGGTTTCATGGAATCAACCACAGGACTTGAAGGGGACCAACCACCACATAGAATATACCCATCATGAGTTAGTGAAATGAATCTTATATCAATGTTTTTAGAGAAATCAATCCTTCTACATTCTCTCCTTGTTTAGATCAAACAACTATGTTAGCTCTCATTGACAATCTAAAAACTTCATAAACTTTTTCCATCAGTTTTTGAAAATTTTCATTTTCATTACAACCAAAGATGCTTTTTATAGCCTAGGTAGATGTGTCACATTTGTAACACACATGGCTTAAAAATATTAAAATTCAAACTAACTTAAAAATAAAAAATCAAATCATATAGACTAGCATACTACATACTACAATCATAGGAAATGGAGTGCCAATGTGTGAGTCCACTAAATCAACAAAGCATACTACATTCATTCTAGTTAATCAAAATTAATAGAATATTCGTTGAACCGGATTGTACAAGATCTTAGACATGATCATAATGTGGTGAAATAGTTGATTGGTCCTCCTCCAACTGGGATAATTCGGTATTTATACATTGACTAATGGGTAGTTATACACAATCTCATCTATCAACCCATTACGTGGATTAGAAGCAAGTAGGTTTTCTCGTCCATATTTCAACTATAACGTTGTCTGATTTTCGAATTGAATGAAATCCATGAGTGCCCTAGACGGTTTTACCTTCATATGTATACGATCAATCTACATTGACCACCTCCCCAAAATATATTTGCACATTTTCTTTCCTTGTTGATTGGTCTTCTCACCTTCTTGTTGCCTCTACCATTATTGAAGAACACCATTCAACAATAAATTTTGTGTCTTGAATGAGGGAATTTGTTGTAAACTTCAATTCTTTCCTACCTAATACAGTTTTAATGCATGCACCAACTCCATCATGCTCCCCTTTCCTATTCCTAATCTTGAAACTATTTCAAAGATGTGGCGCCTTGTATTTTTTATGCAACATACACAACCATTAAAATACACAAACACTTTTGAACTAGCCCACACAACCATCTAACCAAATCCAATGTTGATCCATATGTATATTATTCTCCTTCAAGTGATTGTAGAAGAATTGAAAGTAATGTTGTACATAAGTTAAGTCATGGCACTTATTGTTACTTATGTAGAAATGATACTCCTTCAATATAAATCTTGTATCTTCACCAATACCTAGCCCATTGATCCAGATGGATATCGGTGGCCACCCACCTTTTCCATCTGGCTCAAAATAGTTTTCTGACAATTTTGGCAATTTACTATTTTTAGCAGTTTTAACTTCCAGGGCCATTTTGAGGGCCTAAATGAAGGTTTTTCAGGATCGATCTCCTCAATGATATTTGAAGGCATGATTGAGCCCCCAAAATGAATCTCCTCGACGATACCTTTCCAACAGGCTATCACACACCTCAAACGGAGATCGTATGAAAAAGTTACGACCCCGAGAAGTTGATGTACTAACTTGCCCAAACGGGGCCCACATGACTTTTGGTTCTTTATCTCCTAGGGTTAGGTTTTTGGATGTCTAGGGTTTTTGGAATTCTTTCTTATTGTAAAAAGGCCTTCAAAGCCTCATTGTAACCTTCTTCTTGCGAATGCGCGATGTCGTCACATCTCTTCTCAAAGATAAGCCGCCACCATTCCAACAAGCTTGTTTCCGTTGCATTATACAGTTTCAGCTTATTTCGTTATTGAATAGAAAACCAGTTTTACTGTATCTTTGTTATTTTGTGTTAAGAACCTGTTAATAATCTATATTCATTTTTTTCTTCTCATAAAATCTGGATCAGTGGTATCATAGCGGTTTGCTCCTTGTCGTCTTAATGCATGTCCCCAACAAGGTCAGAGTACAAAGAATTGGGTCTCGAGCTTGGTTCTCTTGAGGAAAGAAGCTCTCGCACGCCCAAGCGACCTCCCATGGCAGGAGAAAAGAAAGATGATGGGACAAGAGATCCTTTCAAACTATTGATTAAGGAAGCCCTCACGCAACAGAGGAACGAGATGATGGATAGTTTCGCGCAAATCCTTCGGAGGCTACTAATAGGCGATGCATCTTCTTCGAACAGAGGCGCCACCCCTTTCAAGGTACAAATAAAATTCGATATTCCTATATTTGAAGGTTAGATAGACGCAGATGCTATAGACAAGTGGTTGAATCTACTAGAAGAGTACTTTCCTGTCCATAACTTTTCGAATAAAGAAAAGATTACTTTTGCACTCCTCAAAGCCATTCCCCATGTATTGGTGAGAAACTTTCTGTGAGCAAAAGGAAATAGAGGAAACCTCATTATTTTCAGTCACGGCCACCTAGGAATCCTTCATGGATTCTATTAAGGAACAATACTACCCTGTCGGAAGTTATGATGACCTGTATACCAAATGGACCACATTGCGGCAAGAAAGAGACCAAGCAGTGCCAGATTTCACAAATATCTTCCATACCTTGCACACTAAGTTGGGTATCAAATATTCGGAGCGACATCTGGTGCTCAAGTATCGCGGTGCTTTGCATAGATACATCCAGACTGAAATGGAATTTCTAGACATCTCATCCTTGGGCACGGCCTACCGATATGCCGTCAAAATTGAGCAAAAGATCAAACAAAAGACGCGGCAATTTGGGCCTGGGAACCCCTCACAACAAAAGCCAGGAAAGGGCGGCCCCAACCCACCGAACAAAGGACAGAGCAAAGATGGACAATATCAGGACAACCAGTCCAAGCCACAAGCAAAGAAGGACACCAGAACGACAAAGAAAGATACCAAGAAGTGGTGCGACTTCCATAAGAGCCCTTGGCATAACATTGCTGACTGCCCCTCAAAGAAGTCGCTAGTGGCCGAAGTGAAAGCCTCTTAATCAGATGCAGATTATGACTCTGAGCCAAAACCAGAAAGGGGAAGATGGATCATTAATGCGAAACCCAGTGCCACCATTGCTACCACCAAGCTCTAGCATGGTGAACCAGACGAGCCAGAAGAAGGAGAGTGCCTCTTCAATTCACAGATGTGGGTAAAAGGCACCCTCCTGCACTTCATCGTTGATAGTGGTAGCCAAAAGAACCTCATCTCAGCATAGGTCGTCAAGTGGTTGGCCCTGCCGACAATGCCGAACCCACAACCGTACACCATTGGATGGCTCCGCCAAGGAAGCAATCTTCGCGTCAGCCAACAGTGTCGATTGTCGTATGACATCAAGACCTTCAAAGACAAGGTATTGTGTGATGTTTCTCCTCTCGAAGTTTGTGATGTTCTTTTGGGCCAACCTTATTTACGGAAACGTCATGTTGTATATGAGTCTAGGCCTCATAGTGTTATTATTACTTTGAACAGGAAATTGTACAGGATACCCGAGGCAGTCCCATCTAGTGTTATTTCCTTGATCTCTGCTAAGCAATGCACGAAGGTCATCTCTCATAAGGGGAAGTTTGTCTTCTTCGTGATTCACTCTCAAAATAAGCGAAAGATCACAACCACATCCAGGGTCTCTGCGGTCGACATCTCCACACAGCAGAAGCAAGTAGATAAGGTCATGGAAGAATACTCGGATATATTCTCCTCACCTACAGGGGTACCTCTGTACTGCCAGGTCAAGCACC
>SNQJ01S0064596.1:9722-28452 GCA_010110895.2 Picea sitchensis
GGTTTCCCAGGATACTTCTTGTGTTCTTGTGCATGGTGTTTCTTCTTGTGATCTTGGTTGCTGCAACATTATTGTTTTATGGTTAAGTGAAATGCTAAAATGAAATGAACTTCATGCTTAACCTAGCTTATGAAAAATCAACAGTGATGAGTGCTTGATTTTGGTCCTATATGTTGATGACTTATTCCTCACCGGTTCAGAAAGTCTTATTGCTGAATGCAAGCGTGCATTGACTTCTGAATTCGAGATGAAGGAGCTTGGTATGATACACTACTTCTTGGGACTAGAAGTATGGCAGAGGACTGATGAGATTTTCCTAAGTCAAGGAAAATACACAGTGGAGATTTTGAAGAAATTCGGCATGACAGACTACAAATCCATGCCTACACTGATGGTGATGAATCTGAAGAAGATGAACGAAGCTTCTTTTGATTTAGGCGAGATTGATCCACATCTTTACAAACAGCTGATTGGATCATTGATGTATCTGGTTAACACCAGACCTGATATATGCTATGTAGTGAGTGTACTAAGCCAGTTTATGAGTTAGCCGAGACAAACACACTGGATAGCAGCGAAGTATGTGTTGAGATATCTACGAGGCACAGTTGGTTATGGCTTGAGTTATGCCTCTGGTGTAGACATAAGATTGCAGGGATATGTCGATGTAGATTGGGCAGGGAGCGCAGTGGACCGGAAGAGAAAATCCGGTTGTTGTTTTACTTTGGGGTCTACCATGATTTCCTGGTGTAGCAGGACACAGACTTCTGTGTCTTTGAGTACCGCAGAAGCAGAGTACATTGCATTATGTGTGGCAGTCCGCGAAGCAATGTGGCTTCACAAGCTCCTTGTAGACTTATTTGGTCATGAGATGGATTCCACCGTTATCCATTGCGATAACTAGAGTTGTGTGAAGCTCTCAGAGAATCCTGTGTTTCACGATAAATCGAAACACATTGAGATCAAATACCATTACATCAGAGATATGGTGTAGAGGAAAGCAGTACATGTGCAATACCTTTCTACACACGAGCAAGTTGTAGATGTCTTCACCAAACCGCTTGCCAGGACGAAGTTCGAGTACTTCAGTGAGAGACTTGGTGTGGTGGAGAATGCCTCCCTAGCTGAGAGGGAGTGTTGATGATTGCAACTTCATGCGACATTCTTCAGATCGTTCTCCTTTGGACTGAGTTGAGACATTCGTGAGAGAGCCCATGTGATGGGTGTGTCATACTCCTATGGACTGAGTTGAGATGATGTGTGGTCTCTTGTCGTGCTCCTCTGGACTGAGTTGAGATGACTTGAGATGGTTTCCTGTCTGACTCCTATGGACTTAGTTGAGTCGACTTGAGATGGCTCTCCAAATGGTACTTTTATGGACTTAGTTGAGTTAATCTGTTGAGAGTGACGTCCCTGTGGCTGAGCACAAGTGAACGTGTCCCTAGTGGTTGAGCACTAGAGGATGTGTGGATCCCTTGCTATATTGTCTGAGAGTAAGATTTGTTGTAACCCTAATTTGTGTTGTAAAGTGTACAAGTTGGCCCCACCATGTAAAAGATAATTAATATTGTGTAAAGATTAATTATATTTCTGAGTTGTACAGGTCGGCCCTATTGTGCCAATAGACACATCCTTTTGATGTGCTAGGTCTTGTATCAATAAGAGTAGATCCCCATAGTGGATCTCACTCCCACACACTTCATTGTAACCTTCTCTTAAGCTACTTGTACAACTGAAGTGCGCACTTCTCTTAGGTGCAAGTTTCTAGGTCAAAGAAGCACCCTCTTGTGTCCTCTAGGGTTTATGGTGTGGGGATCTTCTCTTGACTCTATAGCAAAGGATTGCTGGGTTTTTCCCTTGATTGAGAAGGGTTTTCCCAGGATAAACTCTTATGTTCTTGTGCATGGTTATTCTTCTTGTGATCTTGGTTACTGCAACGCTTGTGTATGGTATTGCTGCATTGTTTATGGTTCAAGTACATGCTAAATTGAAATAAACCACATGTGCATGAGCTAAGCATTAAAATTCAACAGGGTGGAATGTCTGTCCCAAACAGATGGTTGCACAACTACTATCAAAAGATAAGTGTTTTATCTTGTTTCTGTTGTATTATGAGTTTTAATTTGTTGTGCATGAACTCTATGTTTGAGAAAGATTTTATGTTGTTGTGTTGAGTTGTTTATTTGCATTTCATATCTAATTTAGAATGCTGTAGATGCATGTATTTAATAACAATAGACAATAGTTAAATTTGGTTTTAATTTGTAGCTAGAAGCTACAGGAAATTATTTAGTTACGACAATTTTCGTTTTATGAGTATTCCACACTGTAATGTCCCTCGGTTAGGCTGGGGGACGTTACATTATGGTATCAGAGCCCTCAAGTTCAAACACCGGGCTTGTATGGGCCGAGACGGTTATGAATTGGACAAATTCGCTATTGCACATTTGACTGTGATAGATTTGGGAAAAAACAGAGAAAAATCAAAGCGAAATCCCCAAATTCGTGAGTAAAAATTCGAGTTTGAGTGACTCAGATTTGTTTAAGAAATTTAATGAAGTAAATCTGCAAGCTGCAGTGGATTTCAACTTGGAAAGGTCAAAATTATCGTTTTAATGGTCACCTGTAGCGCTGGGTAGAAGTTTGGGAATCGACGGTCGAGATCGTGTTTGATCTCGAAATCGATGGTCAATATTAGCTTTGATAAATTTAAAAATTCATAACGTCTTGGCCGTTTTGGAAGGTTGAGTAAATCAATGGCCAAGATCATCTCGAGTGAGAGATCAACCGCCCAGATTCACTTGAGTTTTTGTTAAAATTTTCTAAGTATTGGAAAATTGCCAAGAGAAACGACCGACAACCGATGGTCAGGTCGACCAAAGTGGCGAAGAGTTTCATTCGGCCAGAAGAAACCTCCAATGACCGATGGCTGATGGTCAGGCGTCAGCCGATTTAGTGAAGTGTTTTTTTGGTCGCCAACAAAAATCGCCAATGGTCGATGGGTCGATGATCGGGTGTCGGCCGAAATCAACGAAGTGTTTTCAAATGTGCAAGAGAAATTGTCGATGGCCGATGGGCCGATGATCGGGCGTCAACCGAATTCGACAAGGTGTTTGGGTCGTCCAAGAGAATCGATCGATGGCTAATGGAGAAAAGAGGGTGATGATGTGTCATGCCATGTCAACATCCACGTGTCATGCCACGTCAGCCAAGTTGACACCTCAAGATGACGTGTCATGCCATGTCAACAATCACATGTCATGCCACGTCAGCCCAAAAGTAGTTGATAGCTGACAGTTGGGTCGGTAGAACTAGAGAAGTGTTGCGTCAGTCGGCGAGGATGATCGACGACCAATAGTCAGGCGTTTGCCAAATTAGTGAGGAGTTTTCATTCGCCAACGAAGATCGCTGACGGTCGGTGGTTGGGTCGGTCGGTTTAAAATTGTGTGCAAATCGGTTGTCGGGGGAATGAGCCGACGGTCAACGGTTGGGTTGACAATTTGGGAAAAATGATGTGCACGCCCAAAGGATAACACCGATTGCCGATGGTTGGTGGAGCGGATCAATGACTCAGATTCCACACAATTCGAGATCAACGACTGGGATTTAAGGGCCGTTAACACAGTAAACAATGAATTTTATGCGAAATTTTGTGGTTTTTGAAGGTCATTAACTTGCGAGGCGATTTTGAGGCCCTAAACGGTGTTTTTAGCCAATCAAAACCCACGAAAACATAGTGTACACTGTGTTTGTGCAACTCAAATAATAGATCCGATGAGCTAAACTGTTCGTAAAACAGAGCTCGTATGAGAAAGTTAAAGCCAAAACAATAAGGGTAAAATTTTGACACAAATTCATTTCTAGAGGGCATAACTCCATGTTCAAAAGTTCGTTTGGGGTTCAAGAGCAGTCTATGGAAAGCTTATGAACCGTAGAAGACAACCATTGAGCCAAATTCAGATCAACATTATCTAAAAATAAAAAAGGTATTACAACAAGGCAATTTTCAGTAGAAATTTAATTCTTAGGAGTTGAAAGAAGATGGAGTTCTCATGTACAAAGACAATGTATACGTGTCGAATTCCAGTGAGCTGAAAAATGCAGTTATGAAGGAAATGCATAATGTGTCATATGCTAGGCACCCAGGATATCATAAGACAATTGCAGTTGTAAGAAACCAATATTTTTGGCTAGGAATGAAGAAGGAAGTGGCTAATTACATAGCAAGATGTCTAGAGTGCCAGAAAGTGAAGATCGAACATAGACATCTAGCAGGGCTGCTATAGCCATTGCCCATTCTAGAATGGAAATGGGAAGTTGTTACAATGGATTTTATTACAAAGCTGCCCAAAATAGTGAAGCAACATGATTCGATCATGGTGGTGGTGGTTAAATTAACTAAGGAAACACATTTTATTTCGGTGAAGACAACACACAAGGCAGTGAATATTGCAGAAATCTACATGAAGTTGCAAAGGTTTGTTCAAAGGCTTTGGGACAAATCTAAATCTTAGTACAACATAATAACATATCACCTAGAGTCAGATGGGAAAAGAGAGAGGACTAACAAGATAATTGAGGATATGCTCAAAATGTATGTGATGGATCAACCATCAAAGTGGGAGGATTATATCCACTTAGTGGAATTTGCATACAATAATGGGTATCAGGCCTCATTGGAAATGAGTCCATTTGAAGCATTGTATGGCAGAAAATGTAACACACCAGTGAGTTGGGATAATCCAACAGACAAAGCAGTTGTTGGGCCAGATTTGCTAAAGGAAATGGAAGAGAAAATGACAAGGATAAAGCATAATTTAAAGGCTGCTCAGGATAGGCAGAAAAACTATGCAGACAAGAATAGAGTTTTTAGAGATTTTAAAGTGGGCGAACATGTATTTTTAAAAGTGAAGGCAAAGAGAAGTTCGCTAAGATTGGGAAGTTGCCCAAAGTTGGTAGCAAGATATTGTAGGCCTTTTGAAATATTAGAAAAGATAGGTCCAGTTGCATACATGCTAGCATTTCCTGTATCCATGAGAGTGCATAATGTATTTCATCTTCCATTATCAAAGAAATATGTGCCTGACCCTAACCACATAATTGATTAGAATGTGATCTAGGTGGAGCACGAAGGGGATTTCCGGGTGGAACCAATACGCATCCTAGACTGGAAAGTCAAAGTGCTCAGGAACAAAGGCATAGGGTTGGTAAAGGTTCAACGAACTTGCTACGATCTTGAAGATGCTACATGGGGGCATGAAGAAAACACATGGGAAGAATAACTGCAAAATTTTGACAATTTTGAAGAAAACAGAATGCAAGACTCCATTTTGAGTAGCTAGAGTTCCAAAACCACATCTCAGAGTCCTAGCCAACTGCGCCGAGGACCTTGATAAAAGAATGGCTCATTCCTTGGGTTAATCCTGATAAATAAATGGTACATTCCTTGGATTAGCCTCGATAAACGAATGGTGGATTCCTTGGGTCAACGAGTTGAGAGGATAAAGAGATTAAGGTTGGAATTGCTACCGGAGTTTTGAAAGTGCATAATTTTATTTTCTAAGTATTGTGATGTAAATTGCATAATGTATATCAGCATGGCATGCACCGATTACGGCTCATAATTGTAGGGGAGGGGGAATGTAACATCCCCACTATAATCCCCAGTTTAATTAATGCTTAATGTGGATATAATATGTGGCTATGATCAAGCGATGTAATATACGAATTGTAATTCTATGTTTTAATAATAAATTGTGATGCCAACTACTAAGGGGACATGGATAGAGATGGGGGCTGAATTAATCCACAAGAGAGGGGAAGGTCTAAGATAATGGCCAAGAGGGGTCCAAGGGGGAATTACCCATGTATATTAATTCAACCCATTTTCCCTAAATTTGCTATTGATATATGAACCTTTTAATTTATGATTGAGTGTTCCCAAAGCCAATCATTGAATACATGTAAGAGGGTGGGTGTGAGAAGTCACATCCCATAGTTATTGGGCACATGGGGGATGAGTACAATCAACTTGGTGAAGTGTTTGAGTCAAGCAAGCAAGCCAAAAGGAGAGAAATTCGTATGGGCCGCTACAACAGTCTTAGACAATCAATGTTTTGCATGGGCAAGAGGTAGAGAGAAAGAGAAGAGAGCTTGGAGCCTGAACATCTATGGAGAGTGAATTCTAGAGCATGCTGGAGCATATTGGAGCATTTTTGGAACTGAAGATTGAAGAGTCAGGTTGTCAGGCCTGAAGAGTGAACTCCTGAGTGAGTTGGACTAAAACAACAAGTGTTTGTTGTTGTTTGCTGGTAGTTTTTCCTAGTAGTGAGTTCCCTTGAGTTCCCAATTGAGATATTCCTAGCCACTTGTGCCAAAGAGACCCTGATAAATGAATGGGACGCCCGAGGGATTGAGATTAGTGAAGGGGTACATTCCTTGGGTTGGGCAAGTCAAGAGGAAGAGAGCTGGTGGAAAATTGGGATAGCTGTAGGAGAATATCAATGGGTTGCGAGTTTTATGAGTTGTGAGTGGACAATGAGAGACCAACCACTTTTGTGGATTACTAGCCTCAGCTCGGGGGTGACTGGCTGTTGAGATTTGGAACAATCAATCTATGGTTGGGTGGAATGCCTGTCCCAAGCAGCTGGTTGCGCAACTACTATGAAAAGATAAGTGTTTTATCTTGTTTCTGTTGTATTATGAGTTTTAATTTGTTGTGCATGAACTCTGTGTTTGAGAAAGATTATATGTTGTTGTGTTGAGTTGCTTAGTTGCATTTCATGTCTAATTTAGAATGCTGTAGATGCATGTATTTAATAACAATATACAACAATTAAATCTGATTTTAATTCATAGCTAGAAGCTACATGAAATTATTTAGTTAGCAGAAATTTTTTCGTTTTATGAGTATTCCGCGCCGTAATGTCCCTCAGTTGGGCTGGTGGATGTTACATAATTGATTTAATAAGAACTAACCAAAGCTGAGGATTAAGCCATTGGGTGCCACAACTTACCATTTTGGATTAGATTTTTTGAAGGATCGGGTTCCTGTCTTTTGCTGATGTGCAAGAATGCCAAGATATTTAAAAGTTCTCCACTAGACTTCAAGGGAGAATTCAGATATTTGTGCTATATAACCCAAAATGCCTACTTGGGTGTTCCATCCATAGTTCTTACTTTTTAACTTTTGATGAGTCTCCTCGAATTGTCCAGGATAGGTCCAAGATTCTTTTGAAATGATGAGCGACGGTGATAGAGGCTCCTCCAATGAGAAAGTTGTCATCTACAAAATGGGTGTGGTTTGATCTATTTAGCAACCATCACTATGTGAACCCCAGGAAGGATGTCCAATTGCCTTGCTTGGTCAAGGGCTTGCTGAAGTGATTTCGCAACAAGGATGTACAATGATGGAGAGAGAAAGCAACCTTGTCTTAGCCCCCTTGAGCCTTGAAAGAATGGAGCCGATTTGCCATTAAGAGGGGGTGCAGTTGATGGGTGATCAATGCATACCTTGATCTAGTGAACAAACTTGTTTACAAAGTCAAACTTTCTTAGCACTGAGAGGAGGGAACCGTGTCTAACTTTGTCAAGGGCATTGGTCATAGATATTTTTACAAGCATTTCTCTCTTTTGCTCCATCTTGTTGGAATGGATTGCCTCTTGGACTTAGATGATATTATCCATAATCTAACTCCCTTTGATAAATCTGCCTTGCTCATTAGAGATTAGCTTAGGTAGAAGAAGATTGAGATGCTTTGAAAGGATCTTTGCGAGGATTTTGAAAGACATGTTGCAGAAAGAGATAGGATGAAAGTGGGTAAAAGACATGGTGTTCCTTTATTTAGGTATGAGAGCAAGAAATGAGGAGTTTATTCCTCCTCCTAGCCTTAGTTTTCTCATGGATCCTTCAAGCATTCTATGAAGATCTTCTTTTATGGTGAGCCAACATGCTCGATACAAATGTGTGGTGAACCCATTAGGGCTTGGAGCCTTATCAAGCTCCATTTTCCAAATGGTGTCCTCAATCTCAGCCTCAACGATTATAGGCATTAGATTTTGATTATCTTCCTTTGACACTAGTTGATTATCGTCCTCTGACACCCATTACGTTCCCAAGCTTCCCGTGAGGTTGGTGGTCCTTCATTGTACAAGTCCCTAAAGTGATCATGGGTTGCTTCAAGGAGCTTGTCGAATTGATGAGCTACTTTATTACCCTATAATTGGCAGGTTAAGAGCAATAAAAGAGACCGTTGATTTACTCTATCAACCAAAGGTTCTGGAGAAACTTGTGAGATGTCGTGCACTGTATGTGCAGGCCCTAGGTTCTTTGTTTACAACTGGTTTTCTACATGCTTCTACGGAAAGTAAATGGCATTGCTATCTAGGAAATGAAATGATATTGCAGAAAATAAGGCACACCGCACTTAGCAGAAAAGTAAACACACTCATCCAAAACTGCAGGGACTAGCTTCTACAGAGTCCAGCTAGATAATGACTTTACTCTACCTACTGGATATCCTAACACATCAATGAACACCCTTCTGCCAAAAAGAGAAAATCTTTGTGTGGTTGGCATCTCATTCACTATTTCAAAGTCTCTAGTGCTGGTGAGGTCTGGGAGGCTTTAGCCACTTCTATTTTGAATGCTTAAGCTACAAAAGTCTTACAATTTAATCTATTACAAATTGAAACAAACGTAAGTTACTAAATTCTAATGCACACATCTACAGGGAAATAAACTAATTAACTAATTGCAATAAGAAACACTGAAATCTTTAATCTATCATGGCACGCACACACATACAAAGAAATATACAAGGAAAGATCAGCCTCTGTTATGTCGGACTGGGTCCAGACCCTGCCGAACAGAGGGCTGACAACGAACTACAACAGAGTTAAACTAATTTAAACACTTACGTCAAACATATAAACTGGAATTGGAACTTATATTAAGAAAATAAATCTTCTACACAATCTGGAGCTGCATTTCAAATCCTAGAGGAAAAATCGATCCCAGAAGGGAAAGGATTCCTTTTCAAATGAAGAACACTACCCCTTATTTATACATATACGAAGATGCCTTCCAGGGAGGCAGCTTTAAATGTTTAATAACTAAAATAGCTAACTACTCTTGGAGTCTAGAGATGCTTGTTTACACTTCATCGATTGATTTCTATTCAGAGAATGCATCTACGAGTTGGGTTTGATTAATGATGCATTTTGAATACCAAATCACAACACCTTCTAACTGCTTCTTTGAAAGCTGAACAAAGCATCTTTGAATTTATAACAGAAGTATAACTTCAGCCCTAGATTCTGAACAAAGCATATGCGCGTATGCTATATTAAATCAACACAAAATGCATCCTATGCTGGAAGGTATTTTGAGTGATGAATCTTCCATAGAATCTGGCATCTTCAGAAACTGTTTGATGTTGAATTGGAGGCTGCATGGCACTATGCTGATGTGGAGTTGTTGATGTATTGACAACATGTGCCCATGATTACCCAAGATATCTTGGAATTCCTCAATGTTGCAAAATGCTTTGATAGGGCTGCAAAGAAACTTTAGAAGACTTTCTAGCATGATAGATATAAAACTAGTTCCACCAAATTCAAAAGAAACGTTTCTAACTTTCACCTAAATTATTCATATAAACAAGAAAAGACTTGAAAATCAATCCATCAATACCTTATTAGACTTATGAGTGAAACCTTGGCAAACGGGGTACTGTATGGATTAAAAATGAATAGAGTAGAGGTAAAGGTCATCAAATATAGGTGTAAGGATAGCAAAAAGGATGACATTTTAGAGGCTCGTCATCTCGCCCCTACTTAAGATGCTGCATGTCCCATATGCAACCAATCACTCTGTCCCAACCCATTGATTGTAGGATGACCAAATTATGTTTCTGCATAGTAGCCCAATTTGTGTTTAACCTGTACCCAGTTGGCAACTTCATCATATTCATTCCATTGATGGCAAATAGATTTCTCTGTTTTCTTAACTCAGGAGGTAAATCAACCCATTTCTCATGGGTACTCAATGGAGCCTCAATGGCATATATGTATGGAGATGACCTCGTGATTTTGTAACTAATACAAATTATGTAGCAAATGTTGTAGCAAGAGCAGATTTTGTAGCAGATTTACTTCGAAAATGAAACTGTAAAGTACAACAACGTGCAAATTTTGAGACAAAGTCCAACATGCTTGAAGATCGCCATTTTTTCTTTTTTCCTCAAACCTTGCCTGCCAACGAGGTGGTTTTCAAATAAGATCTGTCCAACTGTGCCCAGGGAGTTTTTACAATTGGATTTTTTTTTACTTTTTTATCCTTGAGAAATGCTAGCAAGAAACTGGTTTTCAAGCTTTACACGGTCGGATGGCACCTGGAACAGGTTTTCACCATCATGTTTTATTTCTATTTTGATGAAGGAACATGGATGGCTTGCCAGCTTAGTGTTATAAGTGGGTTGAGTTACTTTATTGTGTGGGTTAGAAGTGGGTTGAGCAGGAAGTGACGGGGGCCTTAGTAGAGGATTGTTCGAGATAAGCTGAGTTGAAGTTCTGATTCTGGTAGTAATTGAACAAATGAGGTTCGTGTGAAGCCTTAGGGAATGCAGTGGCTCTCAAAAGCATTTTTCTTTAATGTCAAAGCAAGGGAGACTACAATGGCTGCAGTGTGCACTTTCTTCAAATAATATTTGAGCTGAGGAGTAGAAAATGCATGGTGTCATTAAGTCAAATGGGCATACCATGTTCTGCAGCAGTAGAGAACATTAAGTTTTTTTGAATAAGGCATATGTAACATTGACTGCCTCCTGACTTCTAGAGCACTTTGTCTTCACTTGATTTCCAAATCCAATTTATCAGTTGTCAATGTATTTTGTCCATCTGCAACTTTATGGAAAGTCCTTATCATGTTGGTCAACAGCTTGAGCATTTCCATAGCAAGCTCCTAGGAACTTGTGCTACAAAAAATGTTCTTGTAGGGTCTCAGCAGCATATAGCCTCACACTTTTTGGATGACTTTATGACATTCCCTTGTTGTAAAATTTAGCTAGGTCTTCAAAAATCACTCCTTCATGGATCGGTTGAGCTTCTTGATCCTTTTGTGACCTGCAAAAAAAACTAGCACTTGTTTGCAATAAAATGTTAGATTTTCGAAGAAGAGAGGTGTACGGACTTTCTTCCTCCAATAAATATCAAATAAATTACAAATAGGGCATATGAAATAGATCTAAAAATGATACATTTAAGCAATCTTCATTTTTTTACCTGCTGAGGAGTGGTGGCCAGCTAGACAACTCGGCAGTATTTCGATAATAACTTTTATGTACAATGTCTGATTGGAGTGCTTCCAAAGCCAAATTTAAGTGAATTTGTAGGGCTATCTCCAGTATAAACAGGTTTTTAAAGTCAATTGAAGTGATTTGTCAAATCTGATGAGGAGCAGCCTGCATGACAAAGTTATTTTCAATTTCCAGCCTGGACCAACAAGTACTATTTTGGGCACAACTTTCCCGTCCGATGTTGGATTGACATGTGATTCCGGTGGGAGATGAAATTAGACTCATGTACCTATCTTCACTGGAAACAGGTTTTGAAAATATTTTGATTTGACATGTTAAAAAAACTGATGAACATCCTAGGAGGCAGAGTTTTAGTAGTGCAGATTTTAGACCGGCAGTCACTTTTTAGGGCATAAATTTTTCATGTGAAATCGAAATGAAGTTATTGAAGTTGGATTGGAAACTAGACTCAAAGGAGAATATTCCCTATAAATAGGTTTTGAAATTTCTTTCATTAGGTCCCTCAAAACATGACTGTTCCAACTCTGTTTTCTAGCAAATTTGTCAATTCAAAGTGCTACAGAAAGAGTTGGGCTTAATCTTTTTAGGTGTAGTGGATGTGGTTTCTTAGAATGGCTGGAAGAATTCATTTATCTCTACCATCTCATCAATCTTTTTATTGGAATTGGTGCAACTCCGCAAGGAGTCATAATGTTGAGGAGTTGGCAACAGGGCTTACTTGTTGAATTTTTGCGCAAAAGAGAAGTAAGTTTACCCTCTTTCTAATTAATAGTCTCATATAACCTTAATAAAATACTGACAACATCATGACATAAAAAATATTTCAATCCTACCTCATCACTGATCATGTGATATTCCATTCATATGCAGGATTAGTCATTCGACGAGCAGGAGTGCAACTAGGCCTCTTTGACAATACCAATGCATGAGCTGACATAAGCACTTTTCATCAACAGTTCCATGTGAGAAATGACCTATGCTACCAAGTGAGGGAAACTTTTATGCAAAGATACCTACCCAAATGCCTCACTAAATCATTCATATAGAAACCTCACTAAAGCATGAGACATAAGGAATTCATAGTCGTGGAGAAATCTTTCAAGGCATTTAAATTCAAACTCATGACTTCCAGGGGACCTTGATGTGAGTGATTGTGACTTACAAAGTAAAAACAAAAAACAAAAACCTCCTTGAAAATGATTGCTGCTCTCCTTGATGGAGCTTCATGAGGCATCGATTGAAAACTTTGGAAACTTTGTTGCCCTCTTTTCTTTGCTTCTGTAGTGCTGGCGATCAAGGCTGCCATGGTTACTTTAGTGGACTTAAAAAATTCACCACTAATTCAACAATGCAGAGCTACAAAAACCCTATCTAAATTGTTGACTAGAATATGTTGCTGTTATACCCTTTTCTACACCAGTGCTGTGAAGCTCCAACACTAAAGTCCAATGTGAAGACAACAAATATGAAGTGCAATTGTGCAGAGTTACACTAATCCTTGCATATAGACAGATTTGGGCTTGAAGCAAATTTTCAACATAATTTATTTCTGAACTGCTTGAGAAATCCTCAAAAGCTAGTGTCCTTGATGAGACAAGCACGGCAAGAAAAATGAGTGACGTTGATAATACATCTTCATGGTAGTCATGTATTACGAACACGTGTTGTTTGGTGGACTCCATATTTGTCATGAATTTCCTGAATGGATGGCAAGAAGGACCAAAATAGGCTGCCCAAGGTTATACAATACTTCAAAGAAGACATTTTTGTTTCTTGGCATAACAATGGGCTCACATATACATGCTCATCTCTACCGCCTTTGATATGATTCCTTTCTCTAGCACATCGTCAAGCAGAAGTTCCTTCCATAATTTAAAATCATTTGCAGTTGTCCTTGAATGTATTTCACTTGGCTTACTAGAGACGTTCAATGTGCCAGAAAATGCTCCTAGAACATTGTCATAGCAAACTTTGTTTATGAAACTATTGGCATTGAATGCAGCAATCTGATCAATAGGATGACACGCTTTAACTATATGATGAAAATTCTGAGGTGGTTGTCTTACAAGAGACGAAATGTATAGCATAGTGCTTTCTACAGGTGTGCTTTGAATTATCCAAGTCACATTCCATTGTACCACAGAGCCTCTCCATTGATGGTGACATTTATGAAACTCTTGATTGTAGCTTTGATTAGAGTAGAGTAGAAAGATTATGATAATTTTCTATTTCTACCTCCCCTTGAAATGCTGATCATGGTGCCTTGAGTATCAATACTTTGAGTTATCATGTACTAATATTCCAACCAGGGAAACTTTTAGACCAAAGAGAAAAGTTGTGTTCTTATATAGGACATCGAATGAAGGTTTATAATGGGTGGCATAAAAGTTTGATTAGGGTTATGCATTGACAACAAAGTATGGCATGATTGTGGTATGACTTATAGGCTGAAACATACACATGTGAAAGATTCTTTAGCAGTCTAACTCCCTCTAAACTTTTAGCAAGTTAAGGTAACATTAGGGGTTTTCAGAATAGAATGAATGCATAACCATGCTATACCCATGTTCTTCTTGCTTTTAATGTATCATAGAAGATGAATTGAGGTTCGAAAGTGGATTCATGAAAGATAAATTATTATAGTTCATTTGTGATGACATCTGGTTCAAATTGTGGTATGAGGGAATGAGAACTCGACATAACCACCGTGTGAACTCTCAAGAGTCCACGAAGTGTCTCATCATCTAAAATACAAAATTGATATAATGAGAGTCTGACATAACGACCATGGGAACTTCAAAGAGTCCACAGAGTGTCTCATTATTCATGAAAGTTTTCCACACTTGTTCCAGAGGATCTAGAGATTGATCTGAAAATAGATGATCTTTAATGCATGCCAAAAAAAGTTAATGGAAGGCTTATGAATTTCGTAAAACATACCTTCTTGAATGACTTATCCTTCACTCTTCTTCTAGTGGAATCCTCATTCACCAATACTTCTTTCTCTTGCCAAGCTTCTTGCAAAAGAGATTAGTACTATGGGTGGCTCTTACTGCACCACAAAATAAGTATTCTAATTTTAACTCATGCAGCTATATGACTTAATATAAATGCATCACACTACGTATCAGACTCCACAAAGAGGGTAGTCGAAAGTTCCTCTTGCTGATACCCTTACCATGCATGTTTCCTAAAACCAATGGAAATAAATACTACCAAGCCTTTGACATATCCATGAAAAAGATGCCAAAATGACGAGCTACTTTATTACCCTACAATTGGTTGGTTAAGAGCAATAAAAGTGATTGTTCATTTACTTTATCAACCTAGGGTTTTGGGGAAATTTGTGAGGTGTCGTGCATTGTATGTGTAGGCTCCAGGTTCTTTGTTTACAATTGGTTTTTTACATGCTTCCACGGAAAGTAAATTGCATCGCTATCTAGGAAATGAAATGACATTGCGGAAAATAAGGCACACCACACTTTGCGGAAAAGTAAACACACAACAAAAATTAAACACACTCATCCAAAACTGCAGGGACTAGCTTCTAAAGTCCAACTACATAATAACTTTACTCTACCTACTAGATATCCTAACACATCAATGAACACCCTTCCGCCAAAAAGGGGAAACCATTGTGTGGTTGACATCTCGTTCACTATTTCAAAGTCTCCAGTGCTGGTGAAGTCTGGAGGCTTTAACCACTACTATTTTGAATACTTAAGCTATATAAGTCTTGCAATTTAATCTTATTACAAATGGAAAAAAAATCATAAGTTACTGAATTCAAATGCACACATCTACATGTGAAAGGAAATAAACTAATTAACTAATTGCAGTAAGAAACACTGAAATCTTTAATCTATCATGGCACACACACAAACAAATATACAAGGAAGGTCAACCTCTGTTCTGTCGGAGTGGGCCCAGACCCCGCAAAACAGAGGGTTGACAACGGACTACAACAAAGTTAAACTAATTTAAACACTTACGTCAAACATATAAATTGGAACTAGAACTTGTATTATAGAAAATAAATCTTCTACACAATCTGGAGTTGCTTTTCCAATCATAGAGGAAAAATCAATCCCAGAAGGGAAAGGATTCCCTTTCAAATGAAGAATGTTGCCCCTTATTTATACATATATGAAGATGCCTTCAAGGGAGGCAACTTTAAATGTTTAATAACTAAAATAACTAACTACTGTTGGAGTCTAGAGATGCTTGTCTAGACTTCATCAACAAATTTCTATACAGACAATGCATCCAGGAGTTGGGTTTGATTATTGCTGCATTTTGAATACCAAATTGCAACACCTTCTAACTACTACTTTGAAAGCTGAATAGAGCATCTTCAGATTTATAACAAAAGTATAACTTCAACCCTAGATTCCAGGAGTTTGATGTTAGGACATTAAGTTTGTGGATAAAGAACCATATGCACATATGCTATATTTAACCAACACAAAATATATCTTATGCTAGAAGGTATTTCGAGTGATGAATCTTCCATAGAATTTGGCATCTTCGGAAACTGTTTGATGTTGAATTGGAGGCTGTGTGGCACTATGTTGATGTTGAGTTGTTGATGTATCGACAACATGTGCCCATGGTTACCCAAGATATCTTGGAATTCCCCAATGCTGCAAAATGCTTTGATAGGGATGCAAAGAAACCTTTAGAAGACTTTCTAGCATGATAGATACAAAACTAGTTCTACCAAATTCAAAAGAAACTTTTCTAACTTTCACCTAAATTATTCATATAAGCAAGAAAAGACTTGAAAATCAATCCATCAATACCTTGTTAGACTTATGAGTGAAACCTTGGTAAACAAGGTACTGTATGGATAAAAAATGAATATAGTAGAGGCAAAGGTCATCAAATATAAGTGTAAGGATAACAATAAGGATGACATTTCAAAGGCTCGTCACGAATTAAGAGACGTTGGTGCCCTTAGATAAATATATTTCAGACAAGTGATCATGGATTTTCCAAGTACTAGCCTTGTGGAATTATTTTGTGTTCTTGTCCACTGCCTTAAGCACATGCTATGCGATTTTAGCTTCCTATATTCTTCTTCTTCCCTCTAGTTTGTTACCAACTCACCGACCAACTCTTTTTCTTTTGCTTGCAATGTTAATGTGCCCTAATTGAGGGTTGGATTTGGCCTTCCTCAACGACTTTTTAAAAGATTGGAGTGGGATTTTTTGTTGGTTTGTTGTTGGCTACCTGATTGGATCGACTAAGAACTTCAAAATAGTTTGATGAAATAGGTGCAAAGGCCTCTTTTGCTAGGGTCGCTTGTCTATTCTTGGGGTTTTCTTGTAGGCTACCACTTATCCCCTGAGGGTGCTTTGTTGGGATTTGTTTCTCTTTCTACTCACTGTCCTTTGGCGAAATGACCATATTCATGGCAAGAGTTACACTTAAACGACGAGTGCTCATAACCCAAAGTTTGAATATGGGTCCATTCATTCAAACTCATCTGAACAACGTCAGTGAGACCCTTTTCTAAGTCTACCTCCACATAGAGTCTAGCATAGGCAAATTGATTGTATTTTGGTTTAGCCACGTTGATGTGTTTTTTAAGTTATTCCCAATAGAAATTAGAGACTAGTCATTCCAATAGATTAAAAGGAAATGGGAAAGGTGCACCCAAATTGGGCACTGTGGGTACATCAACCTTATGGTCGAAATGTAGGGACCAATGGTTTAGATACACCCCCCTTGGCCCCATGAAGTAAGAGCCACTACCAAAAGTAAGATCTCTATCTTCCATAAGCTCGAATAGAAAGGCATAATAACCCCTACCACAAAAAAGGTTGACAACTTAGCTTTCATCAACTTCATCCAATTTCATTGGAGCCAAAGTTCAATTTGTTAGGGGAAACCTAGATTCCAGTGAATTCTCCAACCAGAGTGCCTACAAAGAAGATGAGGGCTTTCTTGCGAGGAGACGCTGGAGGGTGGTTGACGCAGTGGCATTGTTCCATTTTTTTTACAAACCAAGAGGGAGAAGATCGAGATGAGGGTGATTTCTTTCCCATTGTTGCCACTATCGTCTTGAATGCTATGTAGAAATTTCCATAATCCAACTTTTAATGCAAATTCATAAATTTCACCTCAACTTTGAGGTTTCCTAGATCTATTTCCTATGAACTTTTAATGTTAGAGATGAGTCTGAAATATTAAATTACAACGACAATATTTCACTTCTCTTCATCACAATTTCACAAGGCAGCCCAAGGAAATAAATACCATTCAAGTGTACTTCAATACCACAGCTATATCTCTTAAGGCACACTTTTCCAAGCATATAGCAGATCTGAAATGTCTATTGCAACAAAGTATAACAGTAATACATCTACCCTCTCATCTTCTAGATATGTTAAATCACTCAACAAATTTAGCTTTATGTTATGTCAAATTGGTATGCATAACCAATGCTAGATTCTCCCCAATCAAGAAGATAACATAAGTTGAAACTCAAATATGCAAGTACACAATATTTGAATAGCTAAACCACTTCATATATATATATATATAAGAGATGAAGTACATGTACATACCAAAGAACTTATTAGACGATGGTACAAGTCAAGCTCAAGACAAAGAAAACAAACAGACATAAAGAGACTACAAGATGACAAGTTTGCCCTAATTTCACATCTCTAAGTCAAGTGTGTGACTCTATGAGTGAACAAGTACAAGTAAAAAAGACACTCTCCTCTCCTTATTTATATGCAAGGTGGAGGACAACAATACAAGGTGTACCAACAAAGTTACCAACCTAACGAGAATTGTGACCTCAAAATGAGAATGAAGACAAAAAATAAAAAATAAAAAACACATAGAACTTTAAAAATAAAATGACTTAAAAAAAACCCTTTAAAAAAAACTCAATTTTAAAAGATTTTTTTAATTTTTTTTTCAAAACTTAAGGAAAAACACAAAGTTCAAAACAAAATTACATAAAAATTTAAACAAAAATATGAAAAATAAAAACTTGAACAAATAGATTTAAAAAAAAAAAACTAAATTAAATAAAAGTCTAATTTAAATAATGAAAACACACACACACACACAAAAAAAAAAATTAATTTTAAAATTTGAAATGCAAAGGGGGGTGGGGACGGGGGAGGGCGATGCCCACCATCACCCCTCCTCCCTTTGCGTTGATTTTAAACAACACAAATGGGGGAGGGGAGATGCTGGCATTGAGGGGCGATGTCGGGCATCACCCTTCCCCTTCCCCACCAAAACCAACAAAAAGGAGGGAGGGGTGATGCCAGGAAGGGGGAGGCGGATACTCGACATTAGCCTCCCCCTTTTTATTTCAAATTTTAAAATTAAAATTTTTTATGTGTGGTTTTTTATTTTTTAAATTTCATTATTTAAGTTAGACTTTT